>OMKZ01020612.1:0-22301 GCA_900302535.1 Neoniphon sammara | reverse complement strand
AACAGCTTGATGAACACTATGATTAATGTCTTACTTTCTGTCTTCCACAGAGCCCATTTCCAATGTGAGTCTGAGGGCTAATCAGACCAATCTGGTGGAGTTTCATGGGTCAGCAGTTCTTACCTGCTCTGTCTCGTCCGGGTCCTCCCTGTCTTACATCTGGCTGAATGGCAGCTCTGAGGTTACAACCAGTGATAGAGTTCAGCTCCGCGATGGAAACTCCACTCTCACTATAGTCAATGTGACCCGCTATGACCAGGGACCGTTCACATGCAACATAACAAATGCTGTCAGCGAAGGAACCAGCCAGTCTTTAAACCTCACAGTTCACTGTGAGTTGGGTAAAATCAACTTGAAGGGATAGTTCAGATTTACTGACACAAGGTGGGATGACTTACTGGCTGCTAGTGATATTGATGGGTAAACACTGTCTCCAGAGGCCATCCCTGGGTTTGAAGTTGTGACTAACTGTACTGAATGGCAGTCAATAGGGCCAGCTAACAACTAACATTGTAAGCCACAAAAGAAGTAACTAAACGTGCTTAAAGGAATACTCCAACGTTTTGGGAAATATCCCCTTTTTTTCGACTTACCCAGACTGAAACATGATACCATTTTCACCTCTGTACATCCACTGGTTCGGTTCCATGATTAGCATTTCATGTTCACCTAGCATAAAGACTTGAAGTCTACAGGAGTCATTAGCCTTGCTCTGTCAAAGTAAAAAAAATAACCTTACAGCAACTCCAAAGCTGTTTTGCACAACGTGTCATGTTTATTTGAAATACACGTCTTGGAATCTGATGAACACATATGTGAAGCGGTTATAGCTCTTACAATCTATAGTGCCTTGGTGACATGCTGTGAAACCGTAACAAATTTCTTGTGCGGGTAGCTAGCTAATCTAAATCGCAAGCTAGGTAGTGGTAGTCAAAAGACAAGAACAACCAACTTTCAGTAGCAAGTTTCTAACGACCTAAAATGTTAGTCATTAGCTGAACCTATAGACTGCTATTCATTTAGCTACCTGCTCACTTGGACAATTAGCCCCACAAGAATCTGGCAATAAACTAATGTCAATGTCCATGAATATCATTAGCGAGTAAGTCATACCACCATACGTTGATAAATTCAAACTACCCATTAAATCACCATTTCTGATATCCGGCACATATAATAGATCTTTTTCACATCAGTCATTTTCACATGAAATAGTAGGGTAAGCACAGGTGTTACTAATGACATTAATGAAGGTTCTGTTCCATTTAGGTCTAACAGAACCAGGATCCTGTAATTGTTCCTGCTGGTCCTGCTGAAAGACTCTGCTGCACTTAAATGAGCAGAGCCTTCATTAATATCATCAGTAACACCTGTGTTTACCTGCTATTTCATGTCAAAATGGCTGCTGTCAAAAAGGTCTCTTGCTTAATTAAGAAGCAAACCAGCCAGATTCTACTACACCTCAGGGCAAGATATTAGTAACATTGTCTTATTCGCTATTTGTCTTTTCGCTGTCTCTCGCTCCCTCCAACTCTCAGATGGCCCAGATGGTCTGGACTTTACAGTGAATGGGCAGAACACCACTTCCTTCAATACTGGATCCAATTTAACCTTTTATTGTTCAGCCCAGTCCAATCCTCCAGCTCAGCTTCAATGGGCTTTCAATGGGGAATCTGTGAATGGGACAGGTCCAGAGTTGGAGCTGTACAGTGTCAACAGGGACCAAAGTGGTCTGTACTCCTGCCTGGCCTTCAACAACAGGACCAACATGTACAGGAATATCACCAAACACATCACCATAGCTGGTAAGTTAACTCTCTTGTTCCTTCATCTATCTATCCATCCATCCATCCATCCACAAGCTCATCCTTTCTTTGGTTTCTCTCTACAGAATCTCCATTTTCAGGATCAAAACAACAGACAGTCAATGTGTGGCTCTTTCCCTTCCTGTTATTGACTGGATTCCTCTTCTCCTTTCCAGGTAAGTCCCATAGTGACTATAAATACCTTTTTTTATGTGATTTAAAGGTTCTAAAGTCATACATACATTTCTGGCATTAAGTTTCTCTTATTATTGTCTCTGAGCATAAAGAGAAAAACAATTAAGAAGGGTGCCCTAATCCCTTCCTACAAGATAAAGAAATGGTAGCACATTTAAATTTGTTCAGATTTCTTCTAGACTTGCACATGATACAGTAAGTGAAATGGTTCATGTGTAGCAGGGAGTACTCATACGGTGAGAGCTGCTTCCTCTTCAAATGTAACTGATTTTTGCAAAGTCACCTTTGCCAAGATTGAAAACTAATCAGTGCAGTTCACATGCTGCAAAAAGGAATGTATGACAGAATAACACCAACATTCAGCTGCAGTTAAACATTAATGGAAGGAGCATGGTTGAAAATGGAGAAATATGTTTAACCCCTGTGGTAGCAGATGAAATGAATACTATGTCATGGTGTCAAGATTAGCACACTGTTACGAATAACTTTTTTCCACTGCTTTTCTTTTACAGGCTTTGGTGGGTCGCTGAGCCCATAAATGACTCTGAGTCAGATGTACTGAAGTTGTAAGCAATGTAACATAATGTAATCAATAGCTGTTTTATATCTGTCTTACATCTATCTTATCATGGTAGAAAAGAGAAAAAAGGATATGTGACATTGCTTACCATCAAACACTGCCTGTTATTGTAGGTTTTGGGTCTGTACAAAACATGTAAAAATAACCATATAACTTGTACAACCTATACATAAACTCAAATCTTTTTTTCTTCTTGTTTGTTTGTTGCTATTTTAAATAAAGTAGAATCCAAGCGCTCTGTTAAATTATTATTCATGTCATATAGTTTGATAGATTGTACTATTCAATGATAACTAGTGAAATGTTAATAACAGTAATTTAACAGTACTGATATCTAGTATTTCTGTCCTTGACCTTGTTTAATATGTTCACTTACCCAACAATGATTGTTGTCTGATAACCTGTACTTGACCTTTGCAAATAAGTCAATTTGAAGACATTCATGATATAAAATAATGGTTTACTGTTATTTTCAACTAAAAATCTCAATGTCTCAAAAATAATAATGGAAAAATTGTGCTGAAGCTTTGTACAGTCTTATCAAACAGTTCAAGATTTGTCTGAGTTGTTTAAGTTGTACAGTTGTAGAGCTGCCATGCTAGCTTTCATAATATCCTCACTGAATGATGTCATTATTTAAGTAAGATAAGGACATGTTTGGTGAAAAGGTGATGAAAGGGTGAAACTCCACCTTAATTTTAACCGTAGTCAATTTATCTGTAAGCCTTAAGGTGTGGCTGTAACAATGTTGAAATAATCTTTTTTTTGTGGTTGAACAGAAAACAGATGTTTCATAATCCTAAATCAGTTCCTCTTGATAGTCCAGAGAATAAGTCTGTTCCCTCTGAAGATACATGTGTGTGACTAAATTCTGTTTGAGTTTTCTCTCCCCTTTCTTCACTACTCACACCTTTCCTGCTGTCTATTCATTCATTTAGGCGATCTAAATTCAGTACAAAAACAGTAAAGCAGAGTCAAGTGTCCACTTTCCTAAAACTATTAAACAGAAAGAAGCACTGTGTTTTTGCAGCGGAAGAAAGACATTTTAATGTATACTCTGGAGCTATTGGGTACTTATTAACTTTATAAAGCCAGGCTTAGAGAAAAAAATCTTTATAATCTATAGATTAAAAAAAACTGTCCGGCCTAAATGTTTAACTCTAGGCTTTTGTTTACCATGAACAATCATCATCACAGACATGTTCGAAGAAGTAAACAGAATCCATGATAGTGTGTGTGTGGGTGTGTGTGACTGAGTGAGTGAGTCAGAGCGAGAGAGAGAAAGAGAGAGAGCGGGGGAGACAGTAAGTTAGAGTATTGTTTTGATTGTTGTGTTGTTGAGTGCTTTGGTGTTACGTACAGATGTATATGCCATGCCAATAAAAGCTCTCCGAACTGAAACAATGACAGAGAAAGAGAGATGCCCAGTGGGAACAGATGTACAGACGGTCTGTTGTCCTCTATCAGGGCCTGTCAATACTGTTGGCGGGGAAGCAGCCCATTAGCAAATACAATGAGACAAAGCTATGCTGATGGACACAGAGTCTGTGATTAGTATGGATGTTGATGTTATACATGTTAAGTGATAAACCCACATTCACAAAAAGAGCTTCATTATAAAAGGATCTAAACTATTTCTAAGGCCTCCGGAATTTCAATCTTAAAATAAAAGCTTAATATATACAAACTTTCTATTCATATTTACAGTCTTTTTTCCCGAGCGGATGTTGCAATTTTCCAGTGCTGGATCAACAGGTTTATGCAACCTCTATATGTTTATGGAAAGCTGTGTCAAGTGTACCTACATTTTACATCAAAGAACAAAATCTTTGAAATGGGTACATAGAGTTTGATTTTACACCCCCACCCGGCAGAATGACACAGGTTTACAGTAAATTCTCTTGGGCACTCCCTGCTGTGTGTATCTGTACACATCGCATAGGTCATGGCAAAACAAGGTGTGGCCAGGCCTGTGCGGCATGGTGATGGCAGACTGGGCGTTAAGTGTTTGCATCATGAGAACAGAAAGCTGCACTATGATGCAGGACAAATATTTGCTGATTGGCAGGTGACCATATAATATCAGCAGATCTGAACTTATCACAGCAGAGTGAAGTCCATTTAGGGCACAAGAAAGTGCTGCTCATTTCTCCGCACAAAGGCAACAGCTGAAACAATAGTATGGAGTCTTACCGGGTATCCATCCTAATCCTGGCACTAATAACTTTTATAACAGGTAAGGCTGATAAGTCATATTTTTGTCTTGTTGTTTTCTGAAAAATTATATTAATCCTCAATTGTATGAATCCAGACAAGATGCCCTAAAATCTGTCATCTCACACAGCTGATTTATAGTTTCAAATTTACTGTCCTGATATATTTAAGTGGTATTCTAAAATACTTAAGTTAATATAATGTGAATGTTTGAGTGGGGATAATAACTACATGTAGGGGTAGAACCGAACAGTGCTTGACTCATGTCTCTGTGTTCCTCTCTTTCCAGATCATGTCCGTAGTCAGGATATATATGCCTCCGAAAACCCCTTACCTGTGGGCAGCAACGTCACACTGTCCAGCCAAACCAGCCTCACCGCAGGATCATGGCAGCACAATACACACCTTATTGTCTTTTTTTATCCGGGGGTGGTCTCTATACAGCCACCTTGGAGGGACAGAGCTACATTCAATTCTACCTCCTCAGAGCTGTCCATAACGTCACTGCAGCTGTTAGACTCTGGAGAGTACTTGTTACAGGGAATAAATTTTCGTGGTCAGCTAATGCTGTCAGTCCAAGGTAAGTGACCTGAGACCACATCGCCCTCGCTTCTAATACTCTGACTTATTCACTCGCTCATATACTTCCTTGCACTTCCTTACCTCCACATACATACAGAATAATGTACATATTCTCTCTCTCTCTCTCTCTCGCACACACACA
Organism: Neoniphon sammara; assembly: GCA_900302535.1. Lineage (NCBI taxonomy): Eukaryota > Metazoa > Chordata > Actinopteri > Holocentriformes > Holocentridae > Neoniphon > Neoniphon sammara. The sequence goes on along the minus strand of OMKZ01020612.1, from coordinate 16,783 downwards.
CACACATACAGATCACTGAAACATCTGTCGTTGTCTGTCTCTGTCCCTCTCTCTCTGTTATCCTTCTATTTTAAGGTTAACATATTCATATATCTGTGTTTTTAACTTTGCAAATTTTGCCTTTTTGCTTTTCAACACACCTGTTCACACAACAGAGCAGGGTGTTAATCTACAAAACTGTAGTACTATGATCATCATTTAGAGCTGTACAAAAACATCAATAGAGCTGAGTATCATGATTTTATTTTTCGCAACACTGAATTGGTCAATATATTGATATTATATTGATCATGGTGTAAGACTAGATATTGTCTGGAATTTTGGATATCATAATATTGCGATATGGCATAAGTGTTGTCCCTTCCTGGTTTTAAAGGCTGCGTTATAGCAAAGGGAAGCAATTTTCTGAATGTATGCAGAAAATTTAATCTTTTCTAGCTGTTCTATTATTTGCCTTTATCTACTTAGTCATCATATCCACATTATATGTGTTTATGAAAAATCTGATTGCATGAATATTTTGTGAACGCACCAACAGTCATCCCTACAATATCATCACAATATCGGTATGATTTTGCCTGTATCACCCAGCCATAGCTCTTTGTATCAGTATGTATTTCATTATTTCAATATGTGTTTCATTTTTATATGATGTTATGACATTTGCATTTTAGTGCACTGTGTTAAGTAAGTGCATTGTGCTAGTTCTGTTTTAATCAAATGGAATGGGTATTTTGAATTAAATTATTTTGTCAGTTATATTTTATTAGTCTACCCAGTTGTAATGCAGTAGGTAGTATTTTAAGATCTGGTTATACATTTTCAGTCAATTCTGTAGAGGATTGCAGTGTATCATGACACAAATTATATCTGTATTGTATTTGTGATAAATATATAGTATCATGAGGTCCTCCAGGTACTGAATCCGATCAGTCACACAAACAATTTGATGTCTCCTTCTCTCTTCTTCCACAGAGCCCATATCCGGTGTGACTCTGAGGGCTAATCAGACTAACCTGGTGGAGTTTAATGAATCAGCAGTTTTTACCTGCTCTGTCTCGTCTGGCTCCTCCCTCTCTTACGTCTGGCTGAATGGAAGCTCTGAGATTACAGCCAATGAGGGAGTTCAGCTCAGGGATGGAAACTCCACCCTCACCATAGTCAGTGTGACCCGCTATGACCAGGGGCCATTCAGATGCAATGTGTCCAATGGTATCAGCGATGAAATCAGCAACCCTGTGCATCTGAACATCAGCTGTACGTTTACACTGAAGAACTAAATGTATGATAAATAATATCTTTCCTATCCTCACATAAGACAGTAAAACAACTTTCCTCTTGCCAGATGGCCCTAGTGACCCAACAATGATGGCCATGCCCACGAAGGATGCCTACAAAACAGGATCTAACATCACACTGTCATGCTCAGCGGAGTCCAACCCTCCAGCCAAGATCCAGTGGCTCTTTGACGGAACGAATCTCGGTCAGGTTGGCCCACAGCTTCAACTGGAGCGAGTTAAGGAAAACCAAACAGGAAGTTACAAATGCCTGTTTCACAATACTGTCACATCCAGGTTCATCAGTGTGAGTGCAGTGATCAGGATTGTGGGTAAGGACATGATGTATTTTACGGGGCATTTAGGGGGTATTTTAGAAGGTTTTGAAGCTTGTAGCAGGATATAAAGTATTCAGTCAACTCATATATACAAGATGTGATTGAACATGTTTGATCAGTGTGTTTGAAATTACATCATTTTCGTTTCCTCCGCAGAGCCAATATCAGCAGTCGAGGTCAATCATCTTGGCAGGCCACCAATACTGAATGAGTCATTCACTCTGCGTTGTGAAGTGACTGGACCTGTAGACTACATTCACTGGTGGAGGGATGGTGAAATCATTTCCACTAACAGCACAACATCTCTCATTATGGCCAACTATACTTTGACTTTCAACACAGTCCAGCATTCAGATAATGGAAATTATCAGTGTCAGGCTTTTAATGCCGTGAGCAACAAGACCAGCAATTTATACACAGTCACTGTAAACTGTAAGTATCCCTATCTATCTATCTATCTATCTATCTATCTATATCTATATCTATCTATATATATCTGTCTATCTATCTATCTATCTATCTATATATCTATCTATATATAATGTATAGATAATAAATAAATAAAAATTCAATCTATTTGTTCAACTGTTTGACATTGAAAGATGGACCAGAGAAACCCGTCATTATGGGACCATCCATATCCCTGACAGGACAATACGTGACCTTCAACTGTTCATCCTCCTCTCATCCTGCCAGCCACTTCAGCTGGCTCTTCAATGGTTCCCAGGTGGCGAGCACCTCAGAGTTAGTAATCGGGCCTCTGACCTTAAGCATGAGTGGGAAGTACACCTGCATGGCCTACAACAACGTTACTGGTCACAACAGCACTATATGCAAGATGCTCACTGTTATTGGTAACTTATTGTGCTCAGTATCATCCAGTTCTGTTTAATTTGCCATTAAACAGAATCATTACAAGACAATCAATAGATCATACATTGAGGTTTCTGCTCTGCTTAATGGCTGCCATCCTCTAACTTTCCACAGCTCCAGTGACGATGACATCAGTAAAAGTTGTTGGAGCTCAGCCAATACTGAACCACACTTTCACTCTGACATGTGAAACGGGTGGAACTGTTGAGTCCATCCGCTGGATGATGGATGGTTTACCACTGCATGCAGACAGCAGAAGAAACTTCTCAATGGACAATGCCTCTCTCACCTTCTATCCAGTCCTGCTTTCTGACAATGGATTCTACCAGTGTGAGGCCTCCAATCAACTCAGCAACTTGACCAGCAAGAACTTCTCGCTGCAAGTTTTTTGTAAGTATCAAACATACAGTAAGTTAACCTTGAGCCCTTATGCCTTTGGTATCAACATGGAATAATTTCTAAGCCTTGTTAATATAAGAAAAAACTTTGGAATTTGGCCCAGCACCATTTAAGGAAAAGTCCACTCTCAAATATTTTAAGACTATTAAGAAATTACAGCTATTGCCAATGTACCTTAGATTTCAGATCCTTTTTTTTGGTGTATTTTGCTTATTCCTGTGAATAACTGGATAAAAGTCATGTCAAGATAGCTTTCACCACAGCTACAAAAGAGATTAATAGCAGAAAAAATTTGAAACATCTAAAACCTCAAAAGTAATGATCATGTTTTGATGTCCCTCAGAATCAAAGAGCCAAATCTTCTTTCCAGATGCACCATCTTGCACTCATTTAGAGCAATTAAGTAGGAATTTGTCCATCAAAAGAAGATCACAAATTCCTCACTGACAGTAGCCTAAATACTGTAGATCATAAAGCAATGCAGACAAAAGAGATGTTGCATTTGGACCAGAAAACAATTCTTACTGTGTTAGTGCTGTCGCTTTCTCTGCCTACACATTTAACCCGCAGCTGAATGCAACAAGTTCATGCCCATTCTAAGCAGGTTGACAAAAGTCATTTTGGGAGGTGCAGGAAGGCTGAGGGCACATTCAAGAAGTAAATTACAACCCTTCATTACAAAAAAAAACAAACCTCAAAAGTATTGAATACATATTCAAGATGAAATCCCAGAAGACAGGGAAAAGGCCATAACAACTCAAAAACATATATTGATGATATATAATGGCATGAGAGCATCTTATAAGAGTGGGATTTTCCTTTAATGCACTGTATTGAAAGGTTTGGAAGTTATGTTAACATGTTTTTTGTGAAGGTTATGTTACATTTAAGGTAATTTCTGTATGTTTAGATGGACCAGATGAGCCAGATATTACAGGACCAGAATTCGCGGTGGCAGGACACAGTGTCACTTTGAGCTGCTCAGCATCATCACATCCTCCCAGCCACTTCTTCTGGTCCTTCAATGATTCCATGGTAGCCAATACTTCGGAGTATGTAACCGGCCCTCTTACTTCAAGCATGAGTGGGAAGTACATCTGCATGGCCTACAATATTATCACCGGCAGAAACAGCACTGCTTACGTAATGCTCTTTGTAATTGGTAGGTATTTGCTGACCTTTTTATGTTTTTGTATAAATGTTTTCTCATTTCCTAACAGGAAAGATAACAAGCCAAGAACCTGCTTTGAATTCCTGCTCTGCTTTGTACTTTTCTCACAGACCCAATAACAGATGTGCAAATAGAAGTACCTTTGAAGCCTGCCATCGAAGGTCTCTCATATATGCTAAGTTGCAGTGTGACTGGACCTACTGAGTATATTCACTGGATGAAAAATGGTGAGGTGTTGTATGCAGACAACAGAACCACCCTATCTATGGATAACAAGACAGTCACTTTCAACCCACTGGAACCGAGTGATAGTGGTGACTACGAGTGTATGGCTATGAATGCTGTGAACAACATGACTAGCGCTGCATATAGACTCCTTGTGAACTGTGAGTATTAAAATTCATTGATTTCCTAAGTGGCAAAATTACAATAACCATGACAGTTTTGTAATACAGTTTTCTGAGTAATGCAAGGGTTCTGACTTTGTATTAAAGCTGGCTTCACACAATGCAACTTCCATTCACATTCCACATTCCAATTAGTTGCAAGTTGCAAATGAAACTTTTACTGTTGCCGTGTGAACAAACCCATATGGAACATTCCAAATGATGATGCAAACCAAATTTATAATTTTCAATAGATGATTCACTTAAAACTCCAAGTTGCATGGAACTGAAGTTACATTTCAGTTGCACCATGTGAAGCCAGCCTAACACTGAATAAGTGATGCCACACAGTATTACTAGCCGTTTTAACGAGCCTGGCATCCACAATCTCTCTTATTATTACAGTTGGACCAGAAAAAAGCATAATTTTTGGACCATCTGTTGCTGAGGAAGGACAGTATGCAATCTTTAACTGCTCTGTCCGCTCGTGGCCGCCCAGTCAATTCAGCTGGTATTTCAATGGTTCCCTTGTGGCCACTACCTCAGTGTTTAAAACAGAACCTCTGTCTTTCAACATGAGTGGAGTATATACCTGTATGGCCTACAACAATGTGACTGGAAAAAACATCACAACCTCCACAGTGCTTAAAGTTATCGGTACGACAACACTTGCTTGCTTGACTGCACATTTTCAGTGATTTCAGTGCTGTTTATTTCACTTTATTTCACATAGCCATATAAGGCAAAGATCATGATGTGTTTTTCATCAGGACAGAGTGTAATCGTGATGCTTTCACCCTCATAATTAACTGTTTTTTGTGTTTACAGAGGCTGTTGAGTCAGTGATGATCAAATCCAACACGATTCCAATAGAGTCTGACAATCTAACTCTGACCTGTGAGGTGACTGGGCCCTTTGACTCAATCTACTGGATAAAGGACAACATGCGCCTCAACATGAGCACCTCCACCATCAACTCAGACATGTCCTATTACATCAAGAACAACTCACTGCACTTCAATCCAGTGACTCGGTTTGATGACGGGATCTACCAGTGTGTCGCTACCAATCTTGCCAGTCAACACAAAAGCCCTGAATACGTGCTGCTGGTGACCTGTGAGTTTTACATATCTGCTCAATTGATGCAAAAAAATGTTTCTGAGAATAAATGAGATTTTGAACTCTTTTAAAAAGCTGGAGTTTTGCACCAAAGCACAAGAACATTCACCATTTTCCTGAACATCTTCTGGTTGAACGTGTCTCCGCAGATGGTCCTCTGAGTGTGAATATTACTGGCCCAGACTCAGTGACACTGGGCGCAGTCTTCTTTGTGTCACTGACGTGCTCTGCGGACTCTCGCCCAATCAGTGAGTACCTGTGGTTCTTCAACTACCAACAAGAGGTAGTTGGTTTTGGTCCTGTCATCACTGTTTGGGACACAGAACAAAGTGCGGGGAACTACACATGCATGGCAAGAAACCCTGTGACCAACGTCACAATGTACCAGACTAAAGCCTTTACCGTTGGTGAGTGTGTCTGTCTTTTGTTGTGGTTATCTAACTGCTTCAATACTGGTTTGTGGTTTGGATAGTCATGATGTTATATATGATGAGCTTAAGAACAACACTGTAAAAAAGAATAAAGACTTGGTAAGAGATCGCTATAACAAAGTAATTAAAAGTGACTTTTAAAATGTGTGCTAATAATTTTTCATATACATACAGTGATGAATATCTCATTTTGTAATAGAGCCTCACTTCACTTTCCTCTGCCCCATTTCCCTCCACATCCTCCCTCTTGTCACTGTTTCTGTCCCTCTCAGAAAATGCATCTGGCCTCCCACTCCAGTCACAAGGCAGTTCGGTGTTGCTGGCTCTGTTTGCCATGTCTCTCCCAGTGGTCAGCGACTGGCTGTCCCACTGAGACGTCCACAGTAGGAGATCCACTAGGACTGAAAGGCCTCTTGCTCCCCCTATAGTCTTTTCTAATTAATTAAACCAGGAGGGGTAGGCATATTCAGGATTGCTAGATCTGATGTTTTGTTAAGGAAGGCCATACTGACAGCTCTTCTGCTTGAAAAGTAATCTAGAATCTTCTCATGACAGTTACGTTGGCTTTATGTTTATTATCTTTATTAAGATACATTAGTGTTAAGTGTATGTTGACAGTGAAGGGGCAAAACTTACTTCTTACTATTGTACTGCAATAAGTGTGCTTTTATTGTTGTTCTATAATCTTCTTCTTCTTCTTCTTCTTATTATTATTATTATCATCATCATCATCATCATCATCAATGCCCTGGAGTCGATTTGCAATATTTTTACAAGGGGTAAAGAACGTGCAGGTGAATTGTTCTCCAATACCTTTATACAGTATCTCAATAGTTTTTGTTGAAAACCCGGTCTTTTGTCTCAATTCTAATTTCCTTTAATGATTTTCATGAATTAAACATGAACCACTCATTTTGTTTGAGATTTTATTGAAGAGTACAGCTCTTGGTGATTGAACAGGTTGAAGAAACATGATCTTGACTCAGTGGAACATGTTGATAGAACTCTTAGAGTTAAAGAGCGATTACAAAATTAATATTACAGTGAAATATTAGGTAAAATTCAGATTGGGACACTTGGGGAGTTCCTGTTGTTAATTTTTTTCTTCCACCCAGAAAACTTGCGGCATGTCCTCTGATTCCCGCATCTCCTCCCCGGGCACACTGCTTCCAGGATGATATCAGTGTATTCCAGATATGCAGCAATTGGATGAGAGAGAGAGAAAAAGAGAGAGAGAAAATAAATTATGTAGACTGGCTCAAATATTTTTAAGATCAGAAGAATCTTTAACCACATTTCAGGCTATCAATCAAGAAACTGAATTACATATGCAATTGCACTGAGTTGTTTTCATTTCAGCCCGTCCTCCCACAAAGAACGACCAGATAGGTCGTTTGTCCCAACCCTCAGAAACGACCCACAGGAGCGTTTTCCAAAGTAGCGCTAAGGTGGAGGGTGGGACGGTGGTTGAATCGGTAAAGCACATGATTTTTCCCGTGGGAGATCCGTGTTCCAGTCCCGAGTGAAGCGAGACCAGTGTTTGTTTCCTCGTTTCCAGCCTTCATTTTCGGTGGCGTAGTGTTCATTTCTGCGTGTTTATTAAAGCGATATAAGCCCAACCCAAACCCTAACCCTAACCTTAACCATTTCCTAAACTTAACAAAGTAGTTTTGGTGCTTAAATGCATCCAAACAGCAGCCCAGTCTGTAGTTGCTTGGTTGTGGCTGTTCCCTATCCGTCCTGTAGAGGCGCTAGACCGGTATATGTGAAAACGCTCATATATGTCGTTTTGGGAGTGAGTAGCAAACGACCTATTATGGCGTTTTGATATGAGGATGTGTTGCTTCATTTTCAAGTAAATAAGCATTTCTCTTTATTAATTCTATAAATCTGTCAGTAACTCACATTTCCCAGGCTTGCAGTTGCGTTTTTCAGAGCGCTGGCAAAGGCAGCTTGCTTTCAGTCCCTCTCTCTTCCTCTCTGAGTCGCACAAAGATATCAAGTCACAAAGAAAAAAAAAAAATCAAGACTGGCAGTGTCAGGTGTCTACTTAGATTTCTGTCTTAACTACAGCTTTTGATACTGCTATGCATTCTGCTAATACTGAGACTTTGCTTACACAACATATATGTTAAAGAGAAGCTACAACTATGTTTATTGTCTTTACGCTCTGGATAGTATTTACAGACCTTTACAGTCACACAGTCGTCTGTCATGCTGTCTGATGTGGGTGGTTGGATCATCCTTTTTCAGTGACTGTCCACTGGCAGAGGCTGCAACAGAAACAATCTTAATAAACTTAATTTAAAAAGGCAAGCACATAGAGGTGTAGTTATAAAAATGCAAAAATTATTTACACTGCACACTTGTGGAAAATGTGTAATCCCCACTACTCAAATAATATTTTCACTTACCATTAGTGAATGTGCTGACACTCAAAGACTGTTGATCTGTCTCAGGGATACCTTTGAAAAATGAGGAAATCACAAAATCTGTTTATGAAGCTACTTTTAAAATCTCACGTATAGTCTCATTTTTACAAAGTATGTAGTACCTTGGCTATGTTCAATGAATGCTACCAGTACAAAAATGCACAGCAAAAATATCCTTAATTCCATGCTCTGGTAAAGTCAGTACAGTACGTCCAGATAAAAGTAAATGTTCACCAACTTCAAGTCCCACTGAGGGAATGAAATGGCTGCTCTTGTTGCCCCTTATAAAGCTTGGTGGCTCGTACAACAATGAGTACAACAATGAGTTATTCACTGATTTCCACAATTCCATGAAGCATGTCTTTCCCAGCCCGCACATCTACAGAGGTTTGCTGAGAATATGCCTCAGTGGAAAGACACCGTTGCCAAAACAACGGATCACACTGTTGAGTAATTGCTTGTAGGCACGACAGTGTGAAAGTGTGGGGCCACATGATACTGACCTACGCTGTCAAAGGATGAACCTAGCATTCAAATGCCAACTGTGCCCTTGTAGTCTAACTTGGCACAAAGCCGCGGTATCCTAAAATATATCACCTAAAAAGTGTAGTTTTGTTTTGAATTCCATGCTGAACTATTTTCATAGTAATTATCTATTAGCTCTCATTAACTCAAACAGTTGTTAGTACATGGCTACCCCACTGTTTACACAAAAGTGATGAAGTCAAAAGGATTTATCTGCCTTTCTAATTTGACATTGTTCTGATTTATAGTGTACTACGCATATCTTGAATGAACATTCATTCAACATGCATGGCATAACTATTTCATGCTACACATATTCTTATCATCCGGCACAATTGTGTTGTCAAAGACCTGCAGGTGCAGATAGGAGCAAAGTGAGACCTTTTCACGCTGTGATCAAGTTTCACAGTGAGTCAGCTCTTTATTTATATTTCTCTGCTTCAAGCTTAAATCAACACTCAGATTTCAAGGACGTGCTCACTATTTTTTGTTCTAGATGTAAAACAAGTCAACCGAAAAAATTACGTCTCAAGTTGACCTGCTCTGAGCATGTGCACTCTTCATGAACCTATTGATCGTTGAACAGCATGAAAGCCTTAGGACAAAGCATTGCATCAGTGACAATGAATGCATCTCACTCAGTAGTATCACAAAGATTAGCAATAAGGGAAGCCAAAACCATGGTGATTTCATGTTTAATGCATTCTCATATCAGTTACATCGCAGAATCAGCCATCCCTGAAGCATAATTCAAGTTCAGTGACACAATCCTTCCAAGAGGCTCATATGCTATTTAGTGTGAAGCAAAGCCTTTTAAAGGGTGTAATCGGCCATTAGGCCTTAGAAGAGATTTAACTTAAAGCACAAGCAACTATATATACACCCACACAACAGCTTAACAACCAACTGAAACACATATACCTTGGCAGCAAAACAAAGCCTCTCATATCAAAACCCTTACTCTGATTGTAAGCAAGCATGACAGTTTCAACAGGAAGGAAAGGTGAAAGGACAGTAATACAATAATGTAACATAAAAATCAAAAAGTAGAGAATAATGGTCAATTTATAACCATGTTTGGACAAACAAAATCAAAACATTTGGTCACTGGAATGTACATATACAAATGAGTACACATGAGAGCAAATAAAACTGATGCCAAATAAAAGTAATTCAATGGAACTGAAAAAGCAAAACTGTTGCTTATAGGAATTTCTTTAGTATATCAGTGAGGGCAGTTCTATCTTTTCTTTTACCAGACATATCCTGGCATATAGTGCAGCACATTTAACTTGTGATTGCAGCATAAACACAAAATAGTTTATGGTCCCATTAATAGCAACAGTGGTCACCAACCCTGGCCATGGAGAGGACTTGCACATATAATTCTTGCAATCCACTTAATCTTTGATTCCATCCATCATTCAAAGTCTGTATAAGCTAATAACACAGTGTGATGCTCTCCACAAACAGGGACAAGGACCACTGCAGTAGTGTTAGTTTGTGCCCTGTTAAGTCTGTGGATGGTTAGTTGTTCCTCAGTTCTCAGCAGGTTTCTCTAGCATGGACTTAAGACGGGCATGCAGGGGTTGGCACACAGCCTGGTAGGCCTGAGGGGTCAGGTGGAGGTAGTCATACATGTCCTGGTGGGAGATGCTACCATCGGAGTGGACAAAACCAGGGTCCACATCAAGGAAAGAGGCATGGGGGAGAGAGGACACTGCCTCCTTGACCAGCTCGTTGACCTGAGCATTGCGCTCTCGAAGAGGGTTGGGCATTTTACCCCTGGGCAGGATCCCCTGGAAAACAGATGCACAAGTACAGTCTTTTGTTAAGGTTGTCTGTGACACTCCCTGGCCAGTTTTCATTAATAATTACCTAAGGAGTATTTGCAACAATGTAAAACTATTTAATTGTTATTCAACGAATAGTTCAACCAAAAATGCTAATTCTGACCTTTATCTACTCATTCCCATGTCAGCTGAAACTCCAATAAACTTTGTAAAACCACCGAACACAAAGCAAGTTAGTAGTTCCTGTGGTTCCATCTTGGCCTTCTCTCTAACTATTTAAATTGACTTTACACAGCCCTGATAAACTCATAAAACATCCATCAAAATTCTCCAAAGAGCTTATGCAGCATATCCCAAGTGTTTTATAGCCAAACTATTATACTGTTAGTCCAATATTTGCCTCATCTCATCTCAAAGCTGAAACAGGAACTATATAAATACTATGTTTGATGGTCCTACAAACTTCGCTGAAGTTTCAACTTGCATGCTGGTTAAAAAATGATTCCAATTTTATTTTGCAGTGAACTATTTGTTTGAGAAATGCACAAGGAAAACCTACGAGTACAAGGGTATGGGCATTGGCCAGTCTGTTCTTGATGACTTGGATAATGGCCATGATGCCTCCACAGATCTGTTCAGCAGTGTGACCATGGTTGTTGGTGCCTACCCATAGAACAACAACCTGGACAAAGGAGAAAGGAACACACTAAATAAGGTCATTTCATTCATAATTTGGGTTCAATAGGTGTTGAACAAAAAAAAAACAACAACTGTGAAACTACTGTGTAACTTTCAGTAGAACAGGTCTTGTTATATTCTCTAGTTGTGACAGTGATTTTGACCTTTGGGCTGATGTTATCCAATTCCCCATTGCTCAGTCTCCACAGTACATGTTGCGTGGCATCACCACCCACCCCAAAGTTGAGGGCATGGAGAGGAGAGAACAGTTCTCGCCATACCTGCAGACCAAGTATGACAACAAAGAGTCTACAATGTGTCCACATGTTGATAATAAATAAGAATAAGAGTATATCCACATTGTTATGACAAATTCCCTGCCACTGTATAGGCCTGTAGCACTATACAAATAAAAGTATAAGGATTACCCCAAACTGGTGCAAGAGCTGAACAAGGGAGTCTCCAACAAATAGGACATCCGGTTCCTTGTCTTTGCTGTCAGACACAAAGCGGTTGTGCTACACCGAATAAAAGAAATAAACAACAAATGTATAGATTTCAATACCAAAAACAAGGTGCAGTACCGCTCAATGTAGCATTGCTAGCGACAAAGCCATTTCTGACGACAATATAACTGCATTTTGTATGTTAGTGTGTTAGTTATGCACTGTAATATACAAGCAGTAAAAGAACAACTCAGAATAGCCTAATACTGCACACACCAAAGACATCCATCGTCCATCTCCCTGGGTGTCTACACAAGGAGTGGGTGTGGCGGCTGGGTTTGGGTCTTCTGCACTCATTTCTTCGCTATCTGTATTTGGGAAACAGTCACGTTAGCTTTTTTGCTAACGTGCAATGGAATCAAACCAGTAAATCAATACGCTAATACGCCACTAGATATATAAACAGTAAGGTAACTGTCAAGCACAAGTAACGAAGGCGGTAAATATATCACAGAAGAGCGTATTATTCACATTTAAAGGGCAGATCTTCATAAAGTGGTTAAATTCAATAACATATTATTGAATATACCATAATAAAAATCACAACAAAATACCGTATAGTTTTATGGTCCTCTAATTCAGTTCCTGGAAGTAAAATTTCACTACAGCTGAATGTACCATCGACCGACCAAGGGCACTAAAAATCTGTTTTTCTGTATTTCAGATTTTCTCGATTATTTATCATTATTAGATATTTTATTAATATAAAATACATAAATTAATTTAAAAAATGTGGAACAAATGAAAGCATATCATTCCTCGAACCTAGGTAATACAAAAGATGAGGTGTTTTTACCTCCTCATCGATGTAAGTGGAGTCGTCCTGTACGTTGTGTTCGTGAGAGTGCTTGCTGCGCTGAGAAACTCACCGGCGGCTCGTTGCCGAGCAACGCGAGAATTAAATTGTGCAAGAAACGACTGCGACATTTAATTAGGTAAGAAACGTTCACATTTCGCTAATGACAATGGACTATACAAAATGGTTAGTGTCTGATTAACTTTTTTTCATTTCTGTTCCACGTGTTGTCAGTCAGTGTTATTTATTTTGGGCAGTTTCAATTACATACTCTATTCCACGTGTGCCTCTAGGTAAAGTGCACCTGGTAGCTAACGTTATCGTTAACTTACATACTGGCTAACCACCTAACGCTAACAGCTAAATAAACTTCCGTAATGGTCAAGTAGCTTGCTGAAAAATCTGGTTTGCTGGTCTCAACGAGGTGCAACAGCATTCTGCATAATTACTTTTTTCTTTTCTTTTTTTTTTTTTTTTTTAACCAAAATTATTATTTGTTCTATTTATGTTTGCAGAAGTCCAGTTCAGCATGAGCCATCCCTCTGGCAGAGTCTTATCAGAGAGACAGAATGTCACAAATGCTTTCAACAAGCAATTAAAGACAGCAGGTAAAAATTGTAGCCCAGTCCACCTGTCCTCCACAAATTGCTCAGGTTCAAACCTCTATAATGAGACAGATGGGCAGCACAGCCTGAAGCACAAAATGAAAAGACGAAAAACACGTAGAGAGAGGAGTCAGCTGAGAGGCGAGGAAAGAATATCAAAAAGCAAATTACATCACTGTCACCATCATCACCAGAGCAATAAAGACAAAACAGAAGCATGTTTCCATTACAACTGCAAAAGTAGCTCTTATAGCCTACCAAGGAGAGATGCACAGTTTGCAAAGAGATTTTCTGCTGCACAGGAGCCTAGTATCATCACAGACAGCCGCCTTATAGGGCACCATGGCCTATTCAACCACGAGGTGAAATCTATTGATATTGAACGCCTGCTAAGTGAGCAGAGGAAGCTTGAAAGGCAGGAGAAAGTACAGGAGAAGAACGTGGCTGCCTTACATCCTTCTCCAGCATCTTACCTTCCTTCTCCTTGCTCCAGTAGTGATATGGTCGTTGGTGATACTAATAATGAGGGCACACCAACTGAAAAGAAAGTTGACTTGGCTACAAAGGCCCATAAAATTTGCCCAGAGAAAGAGAAAGCAACATTTCAATCTAATAGTGACAGATCAGACATCACACCTGGGCAGAGACCACAACACCAACTTGATCTTTCATCTGAAAGTGATAATGACACCTTCTCATCTACAAACACCCCACCTGATGTGTTGACAAAGAGAAGCAAGAAGCCTGTCGTCACTGAAAAAGGCAGACGCTCACAACTGACTCCCTGCAATGGCAAAGAAGGTGCGAGGCCACACATCAAGAACATCAAGGGCCTGTTGAATTCCCATAATCTAGACCACACCCCGAAGAACCAAGAGCCTCCTCCCCCCCAAATACAGACTTGTGATGCCAGCCAAAACCCACTTCAATTTTTCAGCTCACCTGTAGCTGGAACCAGTGACAGCATCGACACGCAGCACCAGTTAGATGGTGTTCTGGGTCGCATATCTTACTCTGTCAGCGCCATGGCAGCCCGTTTGTGTCTTTGTCTGCAGTTCCCGCTTCAGAGAAAAAGGAACTTGGTTGCAGAAAGCAGGGAGGTGTTGTTGCAGGCTCTTCGGGAGAGGCATGGACCCTTGCTTGAGGAGAACCTCCTCAAGGTGCAGCGGCGCCTCAGCTTTGGCACTGGCCCCACAAAAGCATTCCAGGTTCAAGATAAAGGACCATCCACAATGGATATGAATGGTTTCCGGCCTGCTGGTAAGCACTGTGGTGCTCAGTGGTCTTAATATTCTCATTTTCAATATATATAAAATATGGTGATTTGTTGAAAGGTATATGTTTAAATGATATTATGGTAACTTAACGTGGCCCGTTTGAAGAAGTGAATATCTGTGATATACTAATTGGGCATTTGCTATTATTTCAACCTTAATATGAGATTTTAAAGAGACAAACATCATGGTCTCATGTATATTTGTATTTTTCTTTGCATAAAATGGCTGCTATAGTGAGTACTGTACACATTTTGATTTGTTTGTTCACGTTTGATTTTTATTTATTTTTTCCTTCTACTTTCAGATGTATTCAATACAGATGAGTCATATTTTACCAGGGCATCTTTCAAAAGGAGGAGTAAACAACGACACTGCAATTGGATGTCCCCACCAAAGCCACACCAAAGCCTGTACCAGGTGAGAGCTTAAGGGTTTTTACACCATATAAATGAATAGAATATTACTGAATAGAACTGGTAAAGGGGATTCTACATTTACAAATGTGCCAACTGGCAGTCATCTTTGGGAAACTGATTGGATAACTTAATTAACAATTCCATCATGACACAACAAGGATTATTAAAATTATTGGTAATGGAAGATACACTGTCTGCACTGGTGATTTGAACAGAGAAACAGAACATTTGATTTTGGCCACAAGATGTTGCTGTTGCTCATACTGACAGCTGTAATTAGCTGGCACTTGTCTGATTCTGTCACTTAACCCAACCTGCAGCAGAAAGACAGCAATCTGTACCGTGTTAGCTCAAGGTAACGTTAAAGGGAAAACCAGCAGATTTAACTATAGTTGTGATGTCAGCTAATCTTAAACAGCTGTTACTGTTAATAAATTTGTTAAATAACATGGTAAAACCTCCAACCTACCAGATAAGGCTACTTCCAAAACCAAAACTTAGTTTATTTTCTGAATTCTTAAACTCAATTTATTTGAGTTGAGCCCATTCTTTGACAAAGAATATATTTTCCATTAGTCTTGCATCTGACCTTCACAACATAAACAAACTTTTCTGACGATGCAATGGCATCAGTGAATGCATACAACTGTTGACTTGGCAAAGGAAACCACCCAGAAATAAACCAACTGACCATGAAGTAAAGGCCAATGCCAATTCTACTTCATTCTATTATGTGGTTTACACTGCTAATCCATTGGTAAATCTATATTTGCATAACATATGACCTAGCTGTTATCCTTCACTTATTTAAGTGTTGCCACTATTGTCATATGATTTCAAGGTGCTCATATTTGGAAATTGTATTTGAATAAAACATTTTCTAATATCTCTTGTGAAGACTGTGGAATGTATGACAAGCCCTAGTCTGGAGAAGGCTGGTGATCTTTTGGATGAGATGCTCAGACCTAGTCCCTCCTCTCAATTCTGCATGGACTTTCAAACATTTGGGACTTCATCACCTGATCAGTTGTTTCCTCCATGTCCCACCCCACGTTGGACAGGTCAAGCCTCACCACTTGAGCATTGGGATGATAGATTCAATAAGGCAAGAAGCAGAGAGTCAGTTAAGTTGGATTGTTTTGAAAACAGCTTTTTTAATCAGTCCAGAGGAGTGACAGAAAGCAGCAGCGGGCCTCAGCACAGTGAAAGCAACCAGCAACCTTTCCTTGATTACCTTGCATGGCCACCAGATGGACATCCAGCAGAGCTGAGGCATTTCCACCAAGGGCAAGATGCATTTGATAAGGCTGACAGGCGTTCTTTTGCTCCCTCTCCCTCTACTCATGATAGAAACCAGATCTGCCCTGTCTACCATTTCAGTCACCCCTCAACCAGGCCATCCCTCAGGTCTCACCACACTGACATGATGCATTACCCCCCATCTTATATGCTTGAAAGTGGCCCCTCATCAACCCTTCCTTCCTTTCCTAGCCCTGAGCACTGGTCCTTCCCTCCTATGAGACTGTACTAATATGATAAAGCTTTGCATAGAGACATGTCTATGCACATTGCTTGTGCAGTCCTGTGTTGGAATAAATACTGTCTGATTTCATACCATCAAGACTTATTGTTCAGTCAATGGAATATTCTGTTACAGTCATGTTGAGAAACACTGAAACTTTATTAATTAACAAACAGTCTTATTTGTATTAAGAGTAATAACTAAAATATTTGTGACATTCAGTCTGACAAAAGCAAACA
>OMKZ01020611.1:20424-32723 GCA_900302535.1 Neoniphon sammara | reverse complement strand
TTGGTATTTTTTTGTTTTCTCTGTTTTTCTCTTCTGACATTGCACGCTTTTTTTCTAATCAGAAGGCCAGTTGTGTGTGTGTGTGTGTGTGTGTGTGAAACTAACCACGCCCAGGTGAGGTGTGGGAGTGGAGACTACCCTTCCTGCTCAGCTGCCACCTATTTGGACCCAATTATTGAAGTAATCCCATTGGTGTGTTGGTGGGTGTACCTCCCTTGTAAAAGCGGTCTTCTACAGCAGGCAACAGAGAGCCTGATCCACCTGAAGCAGAGAATGAAGCTGATGCCTTTGGAGTAAGCACCCCAACATGTGCACTGGCAAGTAAGCCTGGTGGTTGAGAGTTTTAGCCTGGCCTGGCATGTTTTAACTAAATCGATTTTTAAAGGAGGACTGGACTCTTTTTTTAAGGAACTGTGTTGATTGTATATGCAGCTGATTTCGAATCACTGAGAACTTGACCCAAAATACCCTTTTTCCGATTTACCCAGACTGATACAAGTATTTCAAATACACAACACATTGTGTAAAAAAGACAGCTTCGGAGTTGCTATAAGGTTTATTTTTTCACTTTGATGGAGCTAGGCTAATAACTCCTGTAGATTTCAAACCTTTAAAGAGCAACTTTTAGGTTAACACCCTGTATTAATTAATGTGCGGGAAAAATATATAGTAATGTGATTTAAAGGGGAAAAAAATTTAAAATTAATGTAAATTTCAGTCTAAACCCATTTTTTAAACCCAGTTGATTCTCCTGCCTCAAAAAGAGAAATTGGAACGTGACGTCACATAAGGGAGACAGACAGATGTCAAGTGTACAGTGAATGATGGAAAACAGAGATGAGTGACAACTTTGAAATTGATGAGGAGGAAAATGCTATTAATACAAGATATGATGGACCACAGCTGTATAATTTTGAGCAATGACGTTACCTACTTCTCTAACCACATTTTTACTAGTTAACATTGTTTGTCTTATAAGTTAGCGTCTAAAATGAACACAGGAGCGTGTAATATTGACAGGAGAGTACTGATGCTCATCCACGTTTTAAAAATATGTCTAAAGATGATATAATTGTTGCTAGCATTGAGTAAGCTAATAACTAGCGATCTAAATAGCCATAGGCTCGTGTCATGGGTATAACCAGTAGGCGATTTGTTAGCAAAATGACCAAAATGCTTCCCCCTTGTTTTGGAGAGAGTGCAGGGGCAGAGGGGTTGATGTCATGTTCAGTTGAATATGTTAGTCGTCTGCCTTATTCTTTGCTCCTTTATCTGACTGAGGTTTGTGCAAGTTAGAATCTATGGCTGTGACCATAGCTCTGAAATATCAGTAGCTAACTGTGCTGTGTATTGATAAATTCATTACGTGATGCTGAAGTCACACACAGATTTGTAATTGCACCTTTTCTCTCAGTCCCACCCTTCTGTCAGTTTCCTCTTGGATCTATAATATTCTCTAAACTAAATACTCAGTTCTATACTATATTGTGGCCTATATACTCTAGCCTAATGTGTCACCTTCAGGATCAAAGTGACAGATAGCACCGTGTAGTCGTAGAAAAGCGAGAGGATCATAGATCATTTGGAACATGACTATGAGATTATGGAATGATGTTTTCTTCTGTGTTCTGTGCTTTCATAGGTTGTGTCATTCTTGCTAGCTTCTCAGTCAGTGGCATTTAAATGCACTTTAGTAATCATGTTATTCCCCATGCTGGGCAGTTATCCAAGTTCTAAATTTCCTCAGAGACTGATACACACACTCGTCTGACTCTTAAAAAAACAAAAAAAACAAAAAAAAAAACAAGGATTTGGTACTGAAGTGGGCTGAAACACCCAAAGTGTAAAGAACATTGTTAGTCTTGTGATACCAAATGTCATTGCATCAAATGTTTATTCACATTTAAAATGACAAATGATTCCAGTCCAAACCACCCAGATGCTCTTTTCTTGTTTTAACCAACACAAAAGCGCTATTGTAGGAACAGTGTTCCCCATTTATGCATATTGGCATAAATCTGTATTGTGCCCATCAGATTTGGGACCGACCGACAGACAGACCAGAGTGGTAACAGTTTAAGGAACGTCTGGGGTAGGGAGGACCCAATGATTTCTAGCACATGTAAACTGGGGTTTTTGAATAATCAGATCACCTGCCTTAAACTGGTTACAATAATCTGATTTCTTGTGTGCATTAACAATGTAGAACTATGTGTTCTGTAAGACCACTTTGTTGTGATATCTAGTCAAGCATTCCTTAATTTCAGAGTTTTGGTTGCGCTTAGTTAACATTCGCAAAATCACTGTCTGTAACCACAATCATGTCACAAGGTACTACACTACCATACTCAAGACTCCTAAGAGTTGAGTGAGGCTATTGGATCAGATGGAGTAATCCACAAAAGTAGCTCAGCAGTTAGTTTTTGATGACTGTGGGAAGATTTAATAGGTTTAGATTCAACAGTTCGATGCTTAAGGTAAACCATGCATAAAATTCTACATGACATGAACAGCAATTCTCAGGCAACACTGGAGCCAGAAATCAAAGAAAGGTAGACAGACACAACAACCACTCGGGTGGGAGTTCTAAGGAGCCAAGTTATAGATGTCTTTCTTCTGTTTATTTTATTGACAAAGGTCCCATGCCCATTGCCCAGAGGTTATTTGCATCTTTCATTTTCATATTGATGAATGTTTAAGGACACAGCTTTTCACACGTGAACATTCATTTGTTGCAGTATACAGGAATGTACTTGATTTATACATGTCATTTATTGTCAAGTATTTAAGTGATTAAAAAACATGCAACAAGGTATAAAACAATTAGGGTACACTTTAATATAGAAACTGTAAATTGTATTGTGCTTTTAACATGACATAAATATTTATGGTGTATTTTTGGCAAGCTCTTGTGAGTGGGGCATCTGATGCCTAATCCTAACCATTTTTGTGATCATTGATTTTTAAAGTCACCGCAAGGTTGACGCTAGGCACATTGATGTAATGTAACCATAGGAAGTAACCCAAGCGCATGTGCTAGTGTTTTAGGTGCTGCACTGAACAGCGCTACTGAAAGAGAGGGCAAGATTGACCAAAGAAAAAAGGAGCATCCCTTTGAGAAAAAACCTAGAGGAAAACACGAGCGACAGCGTTACAGAGGAAGGCACCTCAATGGACACAGCCGCCAGCTCAAACGATGAAGCCATAGTAGCATACCTGTCAACGCTCCCATTTTCCCAGGTTCCTCTCGTATTTAAAGGCCATCTCCTGGCGCCCTCCCGTTTTACTGTTTCTCCCGGGAAACTCAGGTAATTTGCACGGCCCTTACACTTAATCATCATATCATACACGGATCCATAAGTTTTGTATGTTTGTCTGCCTTTACCCAAGTTGCCAGATCGTCTATAAAACACAAGCTACACACACGATCCACACACTTACATATCTGTCACCGCAACCTGGCAACCCACAACCGGATTCAAGCTATGGATTCAAGGGGCGTGTACACAGCTGTTCTCTGTGCAGAGGTAAGCCAACTGACTAGATGTTGTCCAAATGTAAGTAATGTAAAGGAATATACATAAACAAAAAGAAAAAGGAGTAGCTGGGGGAAAACGCATTAATGCATTGTTAGAAGTGACAGGTATGGTCAGTAGTAAATAGCACCCCCCAAATGAATTATTTCACAGGGGAATATATGTAAGCGTGATATGGTAACATATGACACTGAAGTGAGCTGGTTTTAAATAAACGTATATTTAAGTAAAAGTCTTTTTTTTTTTTTTTAAATGAAAATGGCAACATCTATTTCTACAATAGCCGGAACACAGGCTGATATCTTTAATCCTTTCAAATTACAATTCTGAATGTCCGGGAACACAAACAAGGCTGTCCAACATAAATAATAAATGCCCCTATATTCGTGCCTGACGAGAAATGAAGCTTACAATGTCACATTTTAGGGAACGTAATCAATATTAATATTTTCCTAATTAATGATGTGTTATTTCAGCCACATGCAACCCATCCGTTATTAATCAGAATGTTTATTTTTATGACCCAGCCCGCCAAATCTGCGGATTATCTGCGGACGTAACTGCAATCCACTGCAATCAATAATACAAACACATAGACGCGCACACACACTTCACTACAGCTAGAAAAAGCGCGCCGCTGTCTAATTTTTCAGCACGCCATGGGCGAATTTCTCAAGAAAACACTGAAAATACACTAGCCTATAGAACGGTCAAATCTGCATCCCACGCCTGCCAGCTCTTCTGATTTTCCTGCCCATCTCCTGCTCTTCTCCTGGGGTTTCAGTTCCACTGATTTTCTCCCACAGTTTGATGAAATTTCTAATTTTCCCATCTGCTATAATTGTTGGAAATAGTATCATAGGATGTAGCCTATGCCACTGAGGCTACTTAGTTCTGCTGTGGTGTAGTGTAGTATTGGTGTAGTAGTGAGTCAGTTTTAAGACAGTTGTTACCTGTTTTGTTAAATATGTTTATATGTTAAGTATGTTTATCTATTTCTACTTATGTTCAGTTATAATAGTGCACAGTCATTTTCTGTGTTGAGGCATTTCATTCTTTGACATTATTACAACTACAGCTATCTGGGCCCTTCAGGTGTCAAAAGCTCATGGTAAATTAACATGCACTTGACTACATGAACTTGAATAAACCTTTCTCCAACTCTCATTTGTAAGGTAGTTTTAAATCATTCCTTCACCAGTGCGCGCAAATATGGGTCCCCACGTTGTGGGCTCGTAGGTGTTCGCACAACACCGCTGCTGAAAAAAATCCTAGTGGAAACACTGACCATGTTAGTAATATAACCTTGGTTTTCACTAGACTGACATTGTCCCTCCTATTTTTCACTGCATCAAGCCTTAGTCCACTCCAATGCTTTAATTGGCTGCTTAGTTAAACAGGCCTGCCTCTGAGTAATTGGATCCATCTTTAAGTCTTGACCTCTTTAACCACAGTAGACTTTCATTAGATCTCAAGCCTGCTTAGCCCTTTTAGAGAGAGAAAATAGGAGCACATTAATTTTACAGATTAAAAGTTCTCTGGTGATAGAGGGACCAATGGAGGCAAAAGTGGTAAGGGAACAAGTTTAAAGTGAAATATGATTCATATCGGTGGATCATTTCCTACCCACAACTAATGATTCTCAACTTAAACAGCATTTTGGCAAATTTGTTGTGTGAAAAATCCATCATCGTTAAGGATCATAAAGTAATCTAATGACCTCTATATGACCAACAGGACCAGAGTATCATAACTGTGCTATTGTTGGCATTTGCCATTAAGATTTGTGCAAACTCAAGTCCTGAGCTCATTCCATGACACATCGGTGATTTTACTCTGAAAACACCTCTGGCTAAAACCAAGTTCACCAGCTATTATTTCTATTCTATTTTATCTATATTAAATAATCGATTTGGGGCAAAACGATACTGGTCAAACATAGAGAGGGAGGCCCTCCAAAAAATTCAACCACACCACTGTTACAGCGTTACATTTAGCCTTGCATCTAAATCCTCCCTAACAGGAACACACCACAGGCAGATTCAACGTAAATACCACTGGGAACATCTGTCTTCCCAGATATTCCCAGGAATGTAGGACAGAGCCTGCCAAGAAGAGTAAATTGGGGATTGGAACAACCTGGAAAATATCTGCTTTCTAGGAGTTTTTCTCAAGGCTAAGAATGTGACGCATTCCAACTGAGGCCACTGCTTTAGCTGGAAACATCTGTAAGTTTTTGTATTGTCAGCAGGACAATGTATGTTCACAGAGGCTTCAGTTCAAACAGAAAGGCAGGAAGACATGAGCTTCACGCTAAAACCATAGGAGGCCTTTGAACACAGACCATGGAAGGACTTCCTGCACCACTGGCAAAATTCCTGTTGATTAGTTGCTGCCAACCACTTCTACAATGTGCAGATGTATTGTACTTAAAGGTTGGACAGGCTGTGGCATGATTGTTGTACTGAGCTGTTGTTGTTATTAGTCTGAACTAGTGCTGTCAAAATTAACACGTTAACACGTGATTAATTTAAAATGTTTAATGCGTTATAAAATAACGCAATTAACCTCAGTGATACTCAATAATAGTTGGCAGCTGTGGCCAGCTGCCAATTTAATTGTCCACTGTCGGTTTATCATTCACAAAAACATCCTACACACTTTTACCCAGAAACGTCATTCATCCATGCATGGAGGCAGAGTTCATTCAAATTTGGGTGCAACTCACCTCCAGGAAGAGGCCAAGACTGTCCTCCACTGCGTCCGAGTCTACCCTCGCTAGCCTGTTCAGTAAATGACCAAATGCGTTCGTAGACCTGTGAGATTAATCCTCACCATTCTGGGGGTAGTACAATTTTTGGGCTAGTTACCTTGTCAGCGTTGTGGGCTGACAACCAACTGACGTCAGTCATAGAGGTAACATGGACAGATGAATTAGCTAAATGGATAACTAAAGACGCCTAGTTAATGTAGAAAAAGATGTATTCAGAGACAAATTGTAACCAGTGACATGTCCATCCAAAGGAACCATTGTGTCCAGAATCCACATTTTGTAGGGCAGCGAGTGGGCTGTTTGATATATCTCTTTTGTATTGATCCCTTGTCCATTTAGTAGTAAGTTTGGTTCCAATATTAAATGCGTTGATTGTGATTAATTACAGAATTTTATGCGATTAATTGGTTAATCTTTTTAATAGATTGAAGGCCCTAGTCTTAACCTGTTTCACAATGCTCTTCTGTCCTCTCTTATTAAGGCATTCTGGTCCACAGTACGTTTTTTGGTTATGGCATGATTCCTGGTAAACTCTAAACAACATAGGGCCAAAACCCTGGCGGCACCAACAATCAGACCACAATCTAAATGGCTTAAATCAACACCTTGTCCATTCTAACATTTAGTAAGCATGCATGTGTACTTCCATCTATATCTGATTCCATTTATATCTGACTCCATCCCTGATGAGGAGCATCAGGGATGTAGAATGAATAAAGTGAATAGGCAGGGTGTGTATAATAAAAATCACATATCCAAACAAGGCAGCCTTACCGATGTGCCCAGGTACTGCAGAGTGATCTCTCCTGAAGCTTGTCTGGACAAACACTGGAACAGAAGACAAACAGTATTTGAACTACATACATTTGTCCAAAACAATAAAAATAAAAATAAAAATCTACAATTATACCATATATATTTAGCTTTAGCAGCCTGGTTTCCATATCAAATGTCTGGGCCCCATTAGCCAGGGCTTAATCATTATTTATGCTTCTCATTCATTGTCCGCAGCTTGTTTCCAGGTTACATAGGGCTATTTTCATGTTAGCGGAAATGATGGCATTATAACCAGTCCGTATCAGGGGTTTTGCAATTTTCGTTACTGACGTTATCCCAGAATGGTTATCCCGACATTATCTGGGTAAAGGACAGGAACAGGATGAATGTGCCACTAGTAGGAGGAATATATTAGGTTTATGAAGTTTGGGCTGACCTCAAGAAAGGCCAATCAAATCACCTTCTTTCATCCTTTTTTAAAGCAGTGCACTTCCTGCCATGACCTTTTCATAATGAGGAGGGGAGTCCAGACTGGCTTCTCTCAAGAGAAACCAATGTTTTTGTCCCAGAGGTGCAGTTAATGCAGAATATATGACATCTCAATATGACTATACAGCACCCCAAACATGAATATATACTGCACAATTATGTCACCAATATGCCCCTTTTTAAATGAATACTCCCAACGTTTTGAGCAAAATACCCTTTTTATGACTTACCCAAATTGAGAAAAGATGTTCAATAACATTTACCATTCAATAGTTACTACCATCTAAAATCTCCTAAAACGACTCATTTAAAAAAAAAAAATCCAAGACGTGTATTTCAAATACACAATACATTGTGTAAATAAAACAACTTCAGAGTTGCTGGAAGGTTTATTTTTTCACTTTGACGAAGCTAGGACAATGACATGAAATGCTACCTATATAGGAACTGAAGCAGTGGACATACAGAGGTGAAAATGGTATTGAACATCTTGTCTCAGTCTGGGTAAGTCGGTATTTTGCCAAAAAAAAAAGTATTCCTTTCAACTCAATTCAAGTTTCTTCTGTGAGAGCCAGGTCACTGTTTTCCACATGTAATGATGCTAATGTCACATTTTGGAGGACCAACACTGACACAATAAATGCAGTTACAACAAACCTTGTAGTACATGAAACTTGTTTACATTATTTTCTTGGTTTCCTGTAGTTAGTAACTACATACATACAACAGTGGCACAATTGCCAATAATGTGAGTAAAGCAATAGTCTATGAAACCATTTACATGATGGCACAAACAATTGCCCATAGTTATTATGGCTAATATATTATTTCAATTTCCAGATAATTGTGGAGTTTTCTTAAAAACACACACAAACACACACTTGTTTCTTTCCTGTCGCAATCAGATTTAACCAAAACAATTACAGCCATGCCTCTGCTGTACCACATTATAATCCTGGCAGCCATGGGCCTTTCTCCATTGCAGATAAATGCACCACGCTTCAGGCTCTAGCCTACACTTAGAAGACCTGATGGAGGATGCAGATCAAGATGCAGAGTTGAGCACTGATGATGTTTTCCACTGTACTGGGAGCTGTGCGGAAAAACCCTGCTGAGGCACAGCTGACCAGTTTGGTGTGTATAAAAGCAAATGTACTTTTGCAAGAAGCTGATGCTGGCTGCACAAGATTTAAAGAGCAACTTTCAGGTTAGCACCCTGTATCAATTAATGTGCAGGAAAAATATATAGTAATGTGATTTAACAGGTAAATTTTTTTAAATTAATGTAAATTTCAGTCTAAAGCAATTTTTTTAAATCCAGTTGCTCCCCTCGCCTCAATAAGAGAAATTGGAATGTGACGTCACATAAGGGAGACAGACAGTCAAGGATACAGTGAACAATGGAAAACAGAGATGAGTGACAACTTTGAAATAGATGAGGAGGAAAAAGCTATTAATACAAGATATGATGGACCACAGCCATATAATTTTGAGCCTGCTAGTTGTCCAACTGACCTGGGACAAGCAAGGAGAAGAAATGATGGACCACAGAGAGAAAGTGAGTTGTGGTGTGAGGAGATCAGTGGCAAGTTGGACAATGATCTTGGTGAGGGAATAATACTTCTCTAACCACGTTGCCTACTTCTCCAACCTTTTTTTTTTACTAGTTAGCATTGTTTGTCTTATTAATAGGTTAGTGCCTAAAATGAACATAGGACTGTGTAATACTGATAGGAGAGTAATGATGCTCATCCACGTTGTCCAACAATGAGCACCTTGTATTAAAGATCTCTGTAACATTAACAATGTACGGTTAAGTGCAGAATGATTCAGGTCTGATACAATACAGTTTAGTGCAGCAGGATGATTACTGTCAGCAAAAAATACATTAATATAATAATAAATAACAGCCTCAGGTTTATATTTATATAGACCTATCAACGACAATATAATTCTTTCTTTCCAACATTCAAAATGTGCCAGAGACAGCAATTAGCTACCTGCGGAGAAAACTTGCAAGAAACAAGAATCAACAGACTTACTAGGCCTACTCAAAGACATTTGAACCAAAACATAACATAGGCTTATACCTTAAATTGTTTGGTAAATTTAAGTGCCCAACAGAAAGTGGGGAAAGCGAAAGCCAGACAGACGCACATGCGAGTCCACAACTTTACAGCACTAACATACAAAAGAGCGCATTTTCATTATAAAATAAATGGAACACGTTAACAGAAGAATCAAAACACACTGGCTGTCAAATTATTCAATCTTTGCCTTGCTTGCATGGTCACAACACATAGGCCGATGTCAGAGAATCATTTTCATTGTAAAATAACCGAAAATTCAAGCCCTTAATTGCACACCCTCAACTCCACCCATAATAAGGAAAAATGTCAGCTTGAGCTTACAATTAAAAATAAAACAATTTGCCTTGGGTTATTCACTCACAGCTACACCAGTTAGAGCATCAATTTCAATGCAAAATGTAAAAAATAATAATAATATTTTGCTTTGCATTATGGTAACGTTACGCAAGTCAAAGCATCATTTTCATTGTAAAATATAACTGTAAAATGTACTCCTCTCGGTGGGTGTCGACTTGTGTTATTGACATCGACATGTCGACTAACCGACTTTTTGTTAATGCCCTACTGCACATTGCTCTTTAATCTAGGTATCCACATTGGGTAACAAGTATGTAATTGCACAGCACTTTGAAATGCACACCAGATCCCTCAATTTAGAGACAGATGGAACAACATAATGGGCCTGCTGCCTTCAGGTGGCTATAGAAATTTAATCAATCTTAAGGGAAGGCCCTCATACATCCTGCAAGTAGCTGTGGAGGACAGATACTGGTAAGAATCAGCCCATTATCTATCCCAGTTACAACTGAGCTTTATTGGTATTTTTACCTGAATCAAAAGAAAATATTATTTCTGGGCAAGCAGACATGTACTGGTTGAAGTGTGCAACAAGCAAGCATAAAAAAACATAAATAAAGGGGTTCACGTGGTTTTGATGGGCAACAATGAGACTGATATTTAACACCAACTCCACCCACCATGGCGCTGACGAGTTCGTTTTTGACCATGAAAATCCCAAACTGGCAAAAAAGGCCAAAAGCTAGTTTTACATTGTTTGGAATTGGACACTCGTCGGCAATAAGCGCTTTACTTGCTCAACACCAGCATAAAAATAGAGCCCATTATCTATAAGCTGGGTTACAATCCATACAAATTTCTACAGTACATACAAATTTGAGTCTTGTGGTAGTCTGTGCTGGCCCTGGTGAGGGTTACATAATAATTGAGTAATACCATGCTGTCACAATACCAAAACCTAACAATACATGAGATATTCTTAGTATCTTATTGTACTATATAAAGTAACCTGATCCTGCTGCAGCATGTATCTGAGCATCATCACAATATGGTAAATGCATCGACAGCTCTAGAACCATTCAGTGTAAATTTGTGGTTAACGTAAAATAATTAAGAGCCAAAGCATGCACCGTTCAAATCTAAATCTGAACCTGTGAGTGTTACCTGCAACATCCTGTGTGTACCGTTGATGGTGAGTGGCAGCAAGGAGGAGGCTAGATTCCACTCTCCACTGACCTCCATCTTCCCTCCATCCACCTCTACCTGCAGAGAGAGGAAAGCACCGACTTAATTACCCTGCACAAAGAATTCTGTTCTAGGTCTGGTTACTCAGTAACCTGGTTTTGGGTCGACATACACAAACATCATAACCAAGTTCGAATAACCTGGTAAAGCTCATACTTTGTTTATGGCGATCCTTGTTACTGTGGTATGGAAACATCTTCTCTGACTTTTCATTGTCGATCAAAATCAGATTCGCCTTATGAAGAAAGTTATGGGTACATTTTCATGTCAACAACAAACATAGCAACCAGTTGTAGTTTTACTTTTTCAGCAGTATTTCATCATTGATTTTTCTTCTTTTAGTAGGAACCTAGAGTTTTTAATTTTATTTTATTTATGTATATAAATGAGGTCAGCCTGTTCAGCAATTTTATAGGGTTTTATAAGATGCTAATTGTTTAATTAAGTCATGCAGTACACCTGGATGGAAGCTCCACTCATTCAGGTTTTTCCTTTAATTTGTCACCTGTTTATACTATTTCCTGTATTATTCATATTATTATCTCCGCTGGGAGATTATGTGTTTGGTTGGGTGTGCCTGTTGGTGTGTCTGTCTGCAGCTAATCTCACAAACTACTGGGCCTATCAGCCTAAATTTTTTGTGCATAGTTATGCCTGTATGATGAATAACCTCTTGTGGTTTGAAGTAAGTCACAAACTACTCCCTCACTCCATTCATTGTGTAGCTTGCTGAACTATTGCTCTCTCTTGGCATACCTCTGGGCCTATCAGCGTGATAGGCTATTTTATTTATTTATTTGTTTTAATGCTATTGTGTTTGTTTGATTGCGGGTGAAAAAATCCAGGACGTGCATTGCGTTTTGTGGCTCAGTTTATAAAACACACTGCTGATGAGGAAAGTCAACAGGACACAGAGTGGACTCACGGGAGAACAACACTGGGGATGGGGATCGAGAACCGGTTCCAGTTGAGAACCGGTTCCAAATTGTCTGATCCATCAGAATCGTATACCTCCGAGCTTATCAATTCCTATTCCATATTGGGATGTTTTTCTGACATTTGTGCATTGCAAAACAATGACATCAAACTTAA
>OMKZ01020611.1:1840-16382 GCA_900302535.1 Neoniphon sammara | reverse complement strand
CAGTGGGGGTGGTGGTGGTGGTGTGTGTGTGTGTGCGTGTGTGTGTGTGTGTGTGTGTGTGTGAGCGAGCGAGCAAGTGAGTGAGCGAGAGAACCCAAGTTATATGCATCGGTTTTATGTTGTCAGTTATATGCACTGCATGCCCATGTGAAGCTATGGCCGGGCAAATGCATGGCCTTTACATACAGTCGCATTTAACTTTTAATGTTTAATGCAAACTTCTTCCTCCCTCCTTACTGCTGTTGCATTCACGTGCTCCTCGTCAGCTCCGACCTCCCACTGTGAGTCGTAAATTCAACCTGTAGTTGAAAGTATGATACGCGGGACTGGGAGTGAGAGATGCTTTGCTGAATCAAAAGCGCACAACACAATGTTAGAGATCTTTTATGTTATTATGAGAAGTGTAAAAAATATTTCATTTCATTATGAAACTGTGGCAGGACAAATTAGACTGTGGCGGCCGCCATAGTCTAGGCTATTAATGGGAAACACTGATGTCTTGGAAATATTTTTTAAAAATGAGGGTCATTTTAGGAGAAATTAGATGGTTGGAACTCTAACTGCTGAACATGTTTCTACTTTGACGGAGCTAGGCTATTGACTCCTGTAGACTTCAAGTCTTTATGCTAAGCTAACACGAAATGCTACCCACTGGAACCGAACCAGTAGACGTACAGAGGTGAACATGGTATCGAACGTCTTGTCTAAGTCTGGGTAAGTTGGAAACAGGGTATTTTTCCTTTAAAGGCCTTTTCTGATAAATAATTGTAAAGCCACTTTCTAAAGAAAGCTGTACTACTCCAAACCCTTGTGGAAAGGAGGCTGCACAGACCACTAAAATGTTCCAGTAACTGAAATATGTTGAATATGCTGAAGAACTGACTTTGGAGATCATGGGATCGTAGTAGATGCTGATGTCACTTCCTTCCTGGATGCCACTGTCCACACGTACCTGACACAGCAAGAAGAAAAGGAAATGTTGATATTCAGTGATGATAATTTAAGCCTTACTTTGTCTTTATGTACTGACGACAAACACTGCCGTAACAAGAGCGTTGCTACTGATTCCCAAACCAAAGTATTGCACATCCTTCAAAAGATTTTTTGAGCTTTGGGCAGTGGAAATTGAAAATTGAAATCGTGTTGTTTGCTATGTCCTGTACTTTTCATTCATTTTGGAGAAGAACACTTCTGGCGAAGCATTTGTTTTCAAGATGGGTAACCATTTGATGGGTCAAACTTGGAAGATCTATTACACTTGTATGAACTAGAAAATACCATTGTATGGGCAAGAACCCGATCTATCACATTACTGCAATAGTGCATAAAGCCTACAGTCAAACATAGTGGAGGAAATATTCAAGTGATTGGATGTTTCACCTATTACAGACTTGCCCAGGATCAAATACACGAAAAACAAAGTGAAGTAACAGTCCATTTTCCAGAAGGCCTGCCTTCCAAGTGGCTTAGAAAAATACTGCAACATTTTGAGCAAAATACCCTTTTCCAACTTACCCAGACTGAGACAAGATGTTCGATGCCATTTTCACCTCTGTAAGTCCACTGGTTCAGTTCTTATGGTTAGCATTTTGTATTGGCTTAGCATAAAGACTGGAAGTCTACAGGAGTCATTAGCCTAGCTCCTTCAAAGTGAAAAAATAAACCTTACAGCAACTCTGATGCTGTCTTATTTACACAATGTGTCAGGTGTATTTGAAATACATGTCTTAGAGACACTGTCTTAGAAACGTCTCAGAAACATCTAGAGTTGTTTTAGGAGAAGTCTAACTTCTCTTCTTTTTATTCCAAGACATGCATTTCAAATATACATGATACATTGTGTAAATAAGATGGCTTCGGAGTTGCTGTAAGGTTTATTAAATGCTTCCCTTAGGAACCGAACCAGTGGACGTACAGAGGTGAAAATGGTATTGAACATCTTGTCCCAGTCTGTGTAGTCAGATAAATGGTATTTTGCCAAAACGTTGGAGTATTCCTTTAAAATTATGTGGACAGCTAGATGTTCAAAAACATTGTGAACAGTTGCTTTTTAACTGCAGATTAGGTTTGTTTTCTGTCTGCTTCTCCAACGCCAATGGTGGCTTTAGGGACACCAAGTATTTCAGTCACAGCAGAGATGCCATGTCAGCACAAACAAAACTTGACCAGTGATGGTTGATGAAGGGCAGGACCAACAATCCACTCCCCGTCTCAAGAGGGTGAGTCTACAGTGTCTCAATTAGGGACGCTCTTCTCTTTTGCTGCCACACACTGTCATTTAGAAGATGGCTGCATTTTGATTTTAAAAAATCTTGGCACCCACAAACTTACATTGCTGAGGTTGAGTGGCTCCTGGTATTGCGACAGCCGTCCAATGGAGGGGAGACCAAAGGACTTGTAGGGGTCCTAACAGAAGAAGACAGAGAAGACAAATGGTTAGGCAAATGGTAAACAGCGAAACTTATACAGTAAACGGGAAAGATGTAGAAAATATGAAATGCAATGCCTTCTGTGGATTAAATCTGTCTCCACCATAGTGACTTGGGTAGAATGAGAAGAGCTTTATATTCTATTATAAATGGTGCAATCATTTTACTATGCAATACAACTTTTTAAGTTACCAGCATACTTGAAAATAAATTTTAGAGACCTCATCACTGCAGACATGTGTTATGCCTCATCATCTATTGATGAAAATCAATTAAACTTGTTATTTTTTGTAACAAGGAAGTATGAGACAAATGTGGTTTCGGTTCTTGGCATAAGATTATAGAACTGATTAAAGAGACTGATAAAATGCATGCTCATTTTTCGGGAAGAATGAGGACAAGATATCTGCAGCCACAAGCGTTAATCAGCAGGGTTTGCGCACAATAAGCTAACAAGAATGAAAAAAAGAAAAGAAAAGAAAAGAAAGTAACATTACTTCTAGTTGTCGACAAGGTCCAAGTATACAATGGAAGTGTGTATGGCTCACTCACACAGATGTATTTATAACTTAACTGTAAACGCTATCATCAGGGTGAGTGTCATAACAGTTGATAAACATACCATATTGAGCATTTAAAAGTGTAATGGAAACTGTGCTGTAAACAATGTTTGAGTCATAAAAACAATGGAACTGACAAAGACTTTTGATACAAATGCACCCACAGAGTGAAAGTCAAACACAGCACATACCTCGGCATAGACACGGCTCTCGATGGCCCAGCCGTTGATGGGGATATCTTCCTGTTTGTGCTGCAGTGGGTAACCCTTGGCAACCCGGATCATCTGCTGCACCAGGTCCAGGCCGGTAATACACTCTGTGATTGGATGCTCCACCTGTGGTCATTAAGTCAATGCTTAGCCAGAAAAGGCAGAAGTTTATGAAAATCAACTTCTTCATGACTGTCTTTCTGCGTCATATTAGCTGTGTTTCTAATGACAGGTGAAATTTAGGCATACTTTTGAAAAGTATTTGAATTTGGCATTTCTTTTGAAATGTACATATTTTATTTTTTAGTGTTTATCTCCTCAGTGATGTTTCACTGACAATCAAATTGTTTGTTGGCTGTGTCTGCTAGCTAACACTAGTTGAGTTAACTGATTAAAATTCATATCTAAGTGTTATAAAAATTTGTTAAAATTCTTATTGTTGCTAATAGTTATAAGCTGTAATTTATTTACACAATTACACTTGTCATCAATTCAGTTGCTGTAGTTGGAGCTTCTGTTTGTCTCCCCAGGACATTTTAGATATAAATTTTAGTTTTTATCCTGTTTTTTGACCAGTACAGCTGTCTTCCAAGTAGTTTCCCTCCATGAGTGACAAAAAAATAAATTATGGCTGCTGTGTGAATAAAGAAAATTTAGTTTATGCGTCTGCTCAAATGTCGGTGAGGAGGATGACAAAGGCTGGATCTGAACCCAACATGTGACAGTTACATTGTGCACACCTTAGCTGGCTGAGCCTCCAGGAGGACACAACACATCCGTTCTCATGTACCAATTTTTGACTATATGACCAAATAAACATGCTAGAAACAGTGATATTCTAATGGTAACACAATGGAAACGTCTACGTAGTTGCAACATCATATATGAAATTCTAACGTACCAACTAATGCTCATACAGCCATGATGATGTTAGAAATAAAGTATATAACATGTCTGCAGATTGTACTTAATACCTATTTTACAGATATTTTACAAATCAAATTTTAAAATGTCTAAAGCCACTTTTGAACAGTTGTGCAATGAAATTGATAAACTGATGGCCTATACCATCCCCATCATTTTTTATCACACAATTTCTTTAACTGCTTTAACAGTTAAAACCTTTTTTGTGAAGTTTTGTTAAATTTTACTGTTTCCAATCAGCTTTTCTAGTTCAATACATTGTCATTTTTTTAATCAAATATTTCGGCAGAACTCCAACTGCTAACAGCTGTCAACATGCAATAAGGAGCACACGTGCACGAACGCACTTACAGACACACACACACGCTCAACCCTACACTCACCTGTAACCGTGTGTTCATCTCCAGGAAGTAGAAGTTTTTCTGGGAGTCGACCAGGAACTCCACAGTACCAGCAGAGGAATACTGAACAGCCTTGGCTAGCTGCACTGCCTGTTCACCCATGGCCCGTCGTGTAGCTGGATCAAGGAACATACTGGAATACACACAACACACCAATAGTATATACAGACAAAAGGAAGAACTCGATCCCCTGGGAGTGAAGACACTGGCTAACCTTTTCAAACTGCCATACACTCACCACCAGTGAATATTCTTGCACCATTTCATTGACATTAACATGTTAGTCTTGAGTGACTGACAGGATCATACATAATATCTAAATTCATATCTTTTCCATCACTACTCCAGTATACCCCAATTTCCATGACTAGTTGTATCACTAATTCAAACCTTAAATAATCAGCTGTTCTAGTTCTTGTGCTGATTAGCAAAAACCATCACTTGAGACTTAATGGAATACGCCAACGTTTTGGGAAAATACCCTTTTTCCGACTTACCCAGACTGAGACAAGATGTTCAATACCATTTTCACCTCTGTACATCCACTGGTTCAGTTCCGATGGGTAGCATTTCATGTTAGCTTAGCATAAAGGCTTGAAGTCTACAGGAGTCATTAGCCTAGCTCTGTCAAAGTGAAAAAATAAACCTTACAGCAACTCCAAAGCTGTCTTACTGACACAGTGTATCAAGTGTTTTTGAAACACACGTCTTGGACCGCTGAACACATGTATCCTTCCATCTGTGATCAGTGATTATAGTTCCAACCATTTAACTTCTCCTAAAATGACTCTTTTTTCCCCCCCTTAATTCCAAGACATGTATTTCAAATACACATGATACACTGTCTTTATGCTAAGCTAACACAAAATGCGACCCATAGGAACCGAACCAGTGGACATAGAGAGGTGAAAATGGAACATTTTGTCTCAGTCCTGGTGAGTCAGAACATTATTTTGCCCATAATGTTGGAATATTCCTTTAATAGCTGGAAGGTGTACAGTCAAGGATAGCCAACCATGTGCAGGGTTTGATATCAACCCTACAGCAACAGTACAGTGGTTAAATTCAATGATGAGTTTGTCCTGTTTGAAGGTGTGCTAATTAGTAAAAAAAAAAACAACTACTTGTGCAGTGTTAGGCTGGAATCAGGGTATCTGCAGGTATCACCAAATTGTAACTGGTTACATCTTTAAGTTAAATTTACACTGAATTAGATTGAAAAACCAAGCAGTATTATTTTGTGAGAACTCCATGTGTTTAACCAATGGGCGGACCACTGTATCAGTGCAACAGAAATGAATCAGTGAATTCAGAATTGGTGGGCTGGGAACAAAGCGGAGTG
Source organism: Neoniphon sammara (assembly GCA_900302535.1). Taxonomy (NCBI): domain Eukaryota; kingdom Metazoa; phylum Chordata; class Actinopteri; order Holocentriformes; family Holocentridae; genus Neoniphon; species Neoniphon sammara. The sequence goes on along the minus strand of OMKZ01020611.1, from coordinate 10,517 downwards.
AATTGACTGAATGACCCAAAATATGTTTTTATTAGGATTTTCAGGGAATTGATGATTAAAGGAGCCTCAAGGTTGTTTCCAACCACATCTCCAATTCCTTCTCCTGCCGTTCATCTGAGAATTTACATTTCACTTCCCCGCAGCCGCATGTCAGCAGTGAAGGAAGGTCTAATTTCAGATCGGAGCGCGCTGACATCTAACACTCGAAATCAAACGTTGCTTTCAGATGATGTCAAATCTAACAGGACAACGAGCTACACAGACACACAAGAATCCTACCAGTGCTACAAAAAGAACACATTCATGCAATCTCTTGGCCTCACATAAAAAGTTCCTATTAAAACTAGCTTCAAATTTTTAAACTCTGGGTCTAAGGCATCCTAGACTTAATTTTTTTATTGCCTTAATTTTTGCAAAATTGATTTATTACTTGACCCGCTGATACCCTGTGGAATGAAAGCTTGCACATTTTTGGTATTCCCTGACACAATTGCTTGTTCCTGTTACCACAACACACTTCTGCATGTCTGTTTCCTTCTGCACATACTGTAGGTATGGCCTCCTATTGAGAAATACCACTTTACATTTGTGTTATCATCTTTCACATATTACTTTTTTCATACTCTCATTGTCCTGTCATGGTCATACACTGATACTGCATAATCCTCGACATTTTTCATAATGCTCGCCTCTTACACTGTCTTTCTGTCTCAGTCAGTGTTGCTGCTACCTGGACTATTTTTCATATTGTGTTAATGCTGGCAATTTGTGACAACAGTGCAATGCCATTTTAACATGTTTGTCGTGTCTCAGGATATGTTTCAGGTATTTAGGGAAAGGATTCGGCCATGGTTAAAAAAGACAAACTTTCTCTGAAAACAAAAAAGCTTCACATCCCATGGAAAACCTGCTGTCATGGGACGGGAGCTGAACCACGGACAATGGTGTAAACGGTCCGGTACTGACCTTGGAGCTTCTTCCACCACCTTCTGGTTCCTCCTCTGGATAGAGCACTCTCTTTCATTCAGCCACAGAGCATTGCCATGTTTATCTGCTAGCACCTACACACACACGCACACACAGCAAATTATTCCCTGATTTTCTTAATGTGTGTGTGGGTGTGTGTGTGTGTGTGTGTGTGTGAAAGAGAGAGAGAGAGAGAGAGTGTGTTTGTATGTTATACCTGTATTTCTATGTGTCTAGGATTGTCTATGAACTTCTCAATGAGCAACCTGTCATCTCCAAAGCTGGATGCTGCCTCCTGAGACGAGAACCGAAAGCCCTCCCTGGAACAACAACAACCACACACACACACCACACGTGCACACACAAAAAGATTTACAGAGAGAAAAAAAATCAGAAAGAAGAAAGGAGAGATAGAGTAGGAAAGAGGAATAGAGAAAGAAAGTATTAGACAAGGAGAGGTAGAATTACATAAATAAAAGGTGAGAGACAGGAAACAGGAGAGAAAAGATGGAGATGGTATGGGAGTGGGATAAACTAATAGTGACAGAGAAACAGAGAAAGAAAATACCTCGTCTCCTCATCATTCCAGGCAATCCTCATTCCTTTCCCTCCTCCTCCTGCTGACGCTTTGATCATCACCGGGTAACCTAGCAACAACACAACTGTCAGTTATTACTGGGTAACCTAGCAGCAATCATTAGTCACCACTGGATAACCTGGCAACAACATCAATGTGTGTCTTGACTGGGTGATTTACTGTAGCGACATTAGTGATCATTGAGCAGCCTAGCAACAACACCATTGTCAGTGATCGCTAGGCAACAGCAGCTTGTGATTGTAATCTCTTTATGCAGACGATTCAGCTCTTGTAATATCACATCATGACAAATTAGAAGCTGAAAAACAATTAGTTCAAAACACCTGGTTAGCAGAAAGCAAATTGTCTCTTCATTTATGTAAAACAAATAAATGCCTTCAGACAAGGCTGCATGTAACATTTATTTATTGATGCAATATGTCATTGTCAATAGAGAAATTCAATCAATCCAACAAACACAAACATCAATAGATACTGTTGCAACAAGACTGTGTATTCTAATAACAAGATAACAATCATCACTGAGTAACCACGGTAACGACCCCACCACAATCATACCAATGTCTTTACATATGAATAGTTTATACAATTCTGAACTGCATCCATGTAAATGAACTGGGATATAGATGACCTAGACATACTTGTGTACATACTTATGTATATACATATTTCTGTTCATATCATATCATGTACATGAGCTACTATATGTTGTGGCAGCTTCTCTATGTTTACTACTTCCCTCTGTAAATGCCAACAATGCACATTTACACATCTGTACTTTAGGTGGGATTCTGGTCTGTGACACACAACAACACACAAATTCAGAACCTGGAAAAGTGACTACACTCACCAATTTCCTGTGCAATCTTCACAGCTTCCTCAGCAGTCTGAGACAGAAAGAGTTGAGGTTACTGATGTACTGACATAGCTTCGATTCAACTACAGCATTCACTGAGGACTCTACTGGAGTCTATTGTTCTTTGTATGTCTAATAAACCTATGCACGGCATATGAGATCCTGTTGTCATTCCATGTGCTGTGTAACTCATTTGTAAATATCCTTGCACTGGCATCATGGCCAGCAGCTCTACATTTATTTTCGAAGACTGGTATTTTATTTATTGGAATGTCTTCTGGGGGCAGCATTGCATGGTAGGGTTAGGGTTAGATGCAATGCTGCCCTCAGAACACACTCCAATAAATATAATACCAGTCTCCGAAAATAAATGTAGAGCTGCTACCAACCTGCTTTATTTTCCTTGGTGGTTCAATTATTGCACTAAGCGACAGTGAGGTTATAACATTCCAGAGCATGTAACAACCAGGAAAATAATTGATCAAATTATAGATTTCTAGTTTTTTTTTTTTTTTTTTATATTTGTAATGTTATTCGGCGATGGTGGAGTTCATTCATCCAGTTAAGACTGGTGTGTGCTGTGACCAATCCTGGCCCATAGAGGGGGCAGTTGGCCATAGCCTTTACAATAGGAATATAAAATTGTTGGGCCATGGTAAGCTTAAAGTAGAAAAGGTCTTGTACTAATTAAGCCCATAGTAATTGCCACAAATTTTTGGCCATATCCTCTTCACCACAACACCTGTGATGGGTTAGCCAACAGAAAATGCTATTCTAACTAGCTGTATTGATCCATATAGAGGACTGTATGTTTCAGAGTGCAAGGTTTCCCATTTAAGTATTGGACAATCATTACATTTGAGTTACCTGAAAATATCATTTTGACTACAGAAAACTGATTTACTAGTTCTCAGGACTGGGCTGCTTGCAGTGACTGCTGATGGGTTGTTTCTGTCCTGCAGGAGGTAAATGCAGAAAGGCTGCTTTGCGGGCTAAAGTGATCAGACCGACAGACAATAGACAGTGTCACCTCTGCCTGTTTCTAAAAAACATAATTTAAGTGCAACCCATTTCTTCATAATTCAGTCAGTGTGTTTATATGTGCACAAAATACCTGATTACTGAGAGTAACTGGATTATGCACCCTTACGCTGATTACTGAAAATCCCTGTGTACATGCGCTCCTAAACAACCAGGTTTCCCTCCTACCCACGATGTTCCCCAGATGTTCACTGCTGCTGCGCGCGGTGCTGCAGCTTCTCGCAGTCGACAAAGAAAATGGGCATGATCAGGGAAATCCCCATTTTCATGTTTTGGGATATTTCTCAGCATGAATTTACAACGTACCATCTTTCAGTCTGCACAATTTGGGGATGAGTTGGCAACATGAGAAGATATTTGCAAACCTGCTCAGTTCAAGCAGGTTGAAGAGAGACGAAAACACGTTGTCTTCATTCACTGAAAATGACAAAACTAGCGCAAAACACAGACGTGGTGCAAAGCAGTCTAGTGAACCAATCACAAACCTTGCATTCTGGTGCTGCCCTATACACAGTTACATTTTGGGAGAGGTGCTGAAAGCTACGTGGCAGCCTCTATGGGCTGCTTAAGGAGCCTCAGACACCTACAGCGTAACTACAGCTGCACTGTGATGCAGAAGTATAAATTCACCTTTCTAGTTACCCCAAAAGCCCATCTATGGGTCCTTCCGCTGAGAGGTTTATGTGCATCATCACAGAAGTATGTTCCAGTTTTTATGGAGATAAAATAGTTTCAAAAGGAGGCCAAAAACAAGTTTCACCACATGATTAAACACACGGAACAAATAAACGCAGCTTGCTTTGTATCTGTAATTCACCATTTGACAAAATATTAACTCAGATTCTTCATCTATTTCTGTTGTTTGATTATATATTTCAAGATTTTCACACCAACATTTGCATAGCTTAATCATATTTACAGTCAAACCTTTGTATTTGTTCTTTTGTATTTTTTTTTTCATATTTGGTTATAAATGTATTGTGAATTTCAATCTATTAGTGTGGTTATTTGACAAAACTGCCAAGGGATCCACAAACGCAGTGTATTAAGCTTATTAGAATAACCAAGAATAGAGCTTATGGGTTTAGGCATACATCCATCTAAATAAACACATAAAACAATGAACATGTAGAAATATATTTTTAGAATAATGAAAAATTATGAAACATTTATTCACAAAGAGCTGCATTTATTTGTGTGTTTGTGCGAGTTGTGTGGTGATTTTTGCTACTTTTGAAACTATTTGACTAATACATGTATATAAAGATTCTCAAATTCAGTTTTAATTGTATTTTAATGTCTGCATGTAAATATGTGTGTTTGCCACATGTGCATGCCGTGTCTGATGCATGTTTTTTCTACCCTGTGTGTGTGTGTGTGAGCATACCTTGACAACTCCATCGAAGCCTGGTATAGTGTTGACCTTGGCAGCCTTAGCGATCAGCTTGCTCTCTATCTTATCTCCCATTGCATGGATAGCATGGGTGTCTGGACCAATGAAGATCACCCCTTCTGCTGCCTAGCAACAAGAACAAAACATAATATCATGAAGTCAGAGCCGCAACAAGATAATAACATAAAAGGCAAAGGATGATATCTCCAGAAATGTAATCATGGCTCAACTTTGCGATTTACTGTGGGTTTGTTTTCAGGACACTGAATAATCTCTACTGGAACTGATTCAGCACACTTGTGGTCCTGCCAGATTGTCTACACGGGGATTCTGTCAGAAAACAAAGATCCATAGAGATCCATGTTCATTCTACATAATGCTGAGAGAGAAGAGGACCACAGGCAGTAGAGTACGGTGTATTCCAGAAAGGGACAGTCAGGGAATCCATGGAATACCAGGAATATTGGTTATTGATTGCCCATATGTGTTATTTTGGTGAGAGTTAGGTTGATCAGCAAGTGAATTTGCAAGAGAGTTACAGAACTGACAGAATAAGACAGAAAGGAGGCAGATAATTTTGCTCAGTGCATACTAGGACTGCACGATATTGGAATAAACTCAGATTGAGATATCTTTTTGTTCTGTGATATTTATTGTGATATGACATACATGCATACGTGCATACACGTGCAGCTTTTCATTCACTTGAATATCACTTGATCACCCTCCCAGCTCCTGTCCAGTCGAGATGGCGATGGAAATAATGGGGATTTATTCATCTTGTATCGTGTCTTGTATCGTGTAACTTTAGTGAATTATAACACATCAGCTGTGGAGTTCATCTGCAGACTCTGCCCTTCAAGATGAGACCAAACTTTTCGATGGATGTCAGCTTTTGAGCCATGACAAAGCCCAAAATGTGGCGTAACAGACTAGGTAAGCCTTGTTTTAAAGCCTCTTTCTGGATATGCAGTTGCTGTGTTGTAACGCATATGGTAAAATAGCGAAGACTGATGAAAAGATGAAAGTCACTAACAGTATTTAATCACCTTATATATTTATTATAGGCATATCATAAAATGGCCAAGACTGACAAAAAGATGAAAGTCATTAACAGTATTTAATCAGATGATACATTTAACATGGACGCCTACATCCTCCACGTCTTAATCGTGCAAAATTTCAATTGACTTGACAAGCATATAGTTCTGGGGGAAAGAGTGAATATGGTCCATGGGCCAGACCATATTTCGGTACCACTCAAGGTGGCAAAGTATAGTTAATTTGATTTAATTGACATGTCTGTAGATGATATTTTGGTATGATAGCAGTTGCTAAGTGGTAGCTTTTTCATTTTTCTGCTGTTGAAGTTAGTCACCCTGTACCGCAAATTGGATTTTAGGTGCTGGTGCCTGTCCGATTTCAGACTCAATTTCAAGGCACTAAATATTATTCCATTATCATGTGTTAGGTATCATTTTAATGGGTAGTGTCTAAGCTTTCATTTAAGTCCAGTTGTTGGTCTGTTTGATAAACAAAAAAGCAGTGAGAACTCTTCAAAATGTCAACAACACGTTTTTTTTATGATTTTCACCTAAACCATAGGGTGGAGTTTAGCACTGTGCCATCTAGGAACATCAAAGACACAAAATTCAAAAACCACAAAACTGCCATGACTCTAAGGATTCAGGAAATATATAATTTACCCATACTATCACATTGAGAAGGGTCATTTGTGGCCCTAAAAGTAGACAGATGACTTTTTGAGTTTTGTATTATGACACCACATATTGGTATCATCTGAGTTAGAAAACTTCAGTGGTGGTAATGAAAAGTCATTATACTATATTATATTATATTATGACAATTTGAAGCCATTTATTATTTTCATATTCTTATGAATGTGTTCTGTATTTTGGAATCATTGTAGAGAGGCCATTTGTCCCAAAAGGCCTCTTAAAAAAATCTGTGGTCTAAAGATCCATTCCGTGCATTGATTAAACCCTTAAAAACTCATCTCCATTCAACAAAATGACATATTAAGAAGTTTTTTCCATGAAAAAAAAATCCCTTCATGCTTTAAAATGGCTTAGATGTTAACTCTACATCTGCCTTCATTTAGTTTTCACAGATCTGTGAATTTGTAAATAGTCCCCAACTCAATTCAAATCCCCACCCCTCTGCTGTGCGCATACTTGCTCAGCTTTGACTCTGCTCTTCCCCCATCAAACACACAAAACTCCACTTGTTTTCTGTTTTTTACTGTATGCTACACAATGGCAAGAGGTCTAATAAAGGTCTAATTCAGCCATAAATACTCGAACAGGAGGCCGATTCTGAAGGAGAGCAAATTGTACAGGGTTGCCTACAAGTGGATGTATCAAAACTGCCATTTTTATGTATCGCACTCTAACAGAGACAGAAATAATAGTGTGGGTGAACCTACAGAAAATCAGGTGGGCCACTTCCAAGACCATTATTCTATAGTGTTATGAGCCAAAATCACACCATTGCAAGCATACTTGACTAAATTTACCCATTTATTACAAGCCATAGTGTTACAGGCACCAAAATAAAGAGTGAAAAAAATCGACAGCATCTCAACTTGGCAAGCTGCATCAGGTAGCTATACGGTATGCATGTTTACTGCGTCCATTACAAAGTTTACATGTACTTCAGTAATTGGGTTACTCACCCTCGGACAGCAGTTTCCCCGATTTCTCAGCTGCCATATAAACGAGAACCCCGATTTCAGTAATCGGGGTGAGGGCTGAGGAGAAATCGGTGTATTCATGGGCCATGTGACCCCATTCCCCGATTTCTAACAGGCTTTTTACAAGTGAGCATTTGCAAAAGAACAGAGTAGATAAGGAAATGGGCCTGTAAATACAATAAACACACTATAAAACGCACGAGAGAGTAAAACATTCTGTTCTACATCCTTGTTGAAGAATGCTGAACAATTTTATGTCAACATTACTGAAAATGGGTGTTTCTCAGAGCTCAGCGAAGCTCTGTCAACTAGAGGCCGACTGACCTGTGTTCTATGCCGTGAGACAGGCAGTCTCCCCTGGCTGTGAGAAGCTGTAGCTCCGCTGTAACATGCAGTGAGCACATTGAGGAGGTCGCGGTGGGGGAGAAACCAATTACTGAGGAGTGCAGGTATGAGGATTTTTCAGTGATCAGCGCAAAGTATCATAACCCAGTTACTCTCAATAGTCGGGTTTCTTGTGTGCATGTAAACGTACTGCAGGTGAGAGTCTGTACAGTGTAACAACAGTTAGCTTACACTGCATGTTGCAGTGCAAGCAAGGCAAAACGAATGCTTTATTTTTATTGGTCAGGTAGATGTTGATATTGACTGTATATTCATTGGATGGGCAGTTTTGGCCCCATGTGTGTTAAAAAGTAAGTTTCATGATTTGTTGGGCCACAGCACTGCATATGCATAATGGTTATATATAACATGAGCCTTCAGATTGACTACATTATCAATCAGGTTATAATGTGTTGCTAATGTTAGATCAGGGGTGGCAACCCTTCAGCTTGTGAGCTGCATGCGGTTCTTTGCCTGCTCCTGTGCAGCTTGGGGCTGTTCCATCTGTGTTGTCAAGTTTAAGTTCAAGATCAGACTTATTTATAGCCCAAAATCACTGTTCACAGTCTCACAGGGCTTCACAGGCCCAAAAGTTGACAAGAAACAAAATAGGGCAACACCTCCTGACTTAACCCTCATAGCAGGCAAGAAAAAACTCCCCAAAAAACCCAGTGTAAGGGAAAAAAGGGAAGAAATCTTGGAAAGGACCACGGAGAGAGTGGGTCC
>OMKZ01020606.1:9033-28112 GCA_900302535.1 Neoniphon sammara | reverse complement strand
GGAGACCGGGCTCAGACAGGTGGTGTGGGACTGTCTGTGTGTATGTGTGTGTGTGGATGAGAGAGAGAGAGAGAGAGAGATACAGGGAGCGAGCGAGAGAGAGAGGGAGCGGAACTTCTGAACGCTACCGAGCAGGTGAGTGCTGCTCCATCTTTTTCCTTCCGTCTTTGCAAACATTTCCTTGCGGCAGCCCGCACCTTACAGTGGAGCTGAACCCTGCGAAAAATCACGGATGTTCTCTATATTGCTCCGAGGCTTGTAGTGTGTCTATAGTAACTTAGTAGTGACCTTATCGTACTTTATGATGCCCTTGTGTCCAATATGGTATAATATTCCTTATAATATTCCCATAATAATCCTACAGGAACTTTGTGTCTGGTACTTACTAGTGAGTTTATAGACGTCATCGTACATTATGTAATTTTTTAAGATCATTTATCTCCAATGATGTTATTATAATGTTGCAGAAGATTACTCGTTTAGTTTCTCTCTGAAATGTAGGCTATTGTAAGGGCAGTTATTAATCCTGAGTGAACTTCACTTTGAGTTTCATGATTTTGGCTGCTACGTATTTTCTAGCGGTAATGAGACCGTTTGCGCAGTGAGGTCGGATTTATTGCGACCGTGCGCGCAAAGATTACGGCCTAATTTGGTCAGAATAATAGTTTCTGGAAGCGTTATTAAGGTCTGACAATGCTCTCACCCTTTGAAAGCCCTCAAGTGGAAATGCTCTGGAAGTTAGTGCAGCCAAATGGATTCAGTAATCTACATCCACAGTGCTAAATGCTTTATTCCACTGCCTTCATTAACAGTTCATTTTGGATACTTTATACGACCCTCTATAAAAACAACCTGTTAGATTTTTAGATCTGGTATATATTACAGCAAAACTCACTCTGAAAGTCCCTAATAAATATTATAGGAATATTATAATGCTTTTTCATCAGTGAACCTCAAGCAAGTGAAGATGGCCATCAATCAAGCTGTGATGCTTTATTTTATTCTTGATAATTTGGTTAAGACCCTGTTAAAGAGGATTTTTTTCAGGACACTTGAAGTGGAACTTAAAGATATACAAATTTCAGTCTCAGTTTTTCAAACTGTTTTAGGAACCATTGCAGAAATGTAGTTTTTGGTCCTGGAACCCAGTGATGTAAAGATTATAATGACAATGATAAATAATGGTGTCTATATTACATGAGGACCCACAAGAAGCCAGTCTAGACCCATTTTTAAGAAACAAAAATTGAGGCTAAGAGCTGAAAAGTTTTGGGGTGAGGTAATCCTCCAGCCATGATTTGTGGTTAATCTGAGTGGCCGTGGTCTCTGACTGACACTAGAGGGTCAGAGGCAGATTTCTGACACTGTTTCACACATTCCAACCAGATAAGACAGCTGTGTAGATTAAAGGGGAATACAGGAGCTCAAATTCAATCTTTAAATTGCTGTAAGTGTTACTCCAAATGTCCTTGTTTGCTGCAGGGCACAATGTCTTTGATGCATCAATGTGTTGTATAGATTGTGTGATGTCCACGTTTAGCCTGATCACATTTACACTGAAGATTTTAGGCATGAATTTCCTTGTGCTCAGTCGACACTGAGACGAAGGCCTATCTCACTATGACCTTGGGAAACAAGTGCTCCATATCAGTGCTTCTCACAGTGCAGCTGATGTCCCGTTCCAGGGCATCTGCAGAAAAAGGAACAGCTTAAGTTTGCTAATCAGCACATTTACTTGAAATGGTGAATATGTCAGGTTGTCATTTATTTAATTATTTTATCATCTTCTTTATGTCAAACACACAATTATGGCAGTATTTAGACACATGTGGGTTTGTTGATACAGGTTCCCATGGTCCTCATAGGCTTAGTCTAGCGCTAATCAGCTCAGGGACCTGGCCTCTCACGCAGCTCCAACCTGAGGGGTTAAGACGATCCACGAGTCGCTCACTGACTAGGACTGAGCTGGTTATATATATATATATATATATGATCTATTGGGCAGACTTTGTTAAATTCTGGATATGGGCCACTGGTTCACTGCTGATCAATGGCGGTTCTGGTAGAGGTTCCTATCGTGAGTTTAAAATGGTTTCCATGGGAATAAGATCCATTGACCCCTGTGCAGTTAAGATTTTCAAAATTTTCATGGTGCTAGTAAAGACAGCCCATTCACTTTTACCAATGCTCAGGACGTGATGCAGGTATTTTTGTGCTATTAGACAAGGGTGTCTGCATAGAAACCCAGCTTGGATGTCAAAGGTGTGGTGGGTGTGAGAACGTACATCTTTGGGGTTATCAGTGGGGAACTTCCCATGCATCGCAGACGTTTTATTGAATTAGACCCATGACACCTCCACGCCCAAGCCATGCTTCTGCTCTCCATTAGACCTGCAGGTTTGTGGGTGGGGCAGTGCTGCAGCATCAGTAAAGAACCATGTAGAAAGTAAAACTTGTACTTGTGAACTCTTTCTCTCTTCACCTCCTAGCATTTGCTGAACCTTCGTCAGCTCCTCTTTCTGCACCTCCCTTACTTAATGATCATCTTATCATCTGCATTCCTTCAGATTACATGATATCTCACAGTGGTCACAATCTCAGATTAACCGTTCATAGTGACACATGTTTGCCATGTCTTGGCTGAAAGAGAGGCCACACTACATCTTTGACCCTGACCAATCTACATATGCCTTCTTTTCATGATGTATGCACAGGTGATCATCTAGAAGAACTGAGGAAATTTACAGTATGACCATCATGTATACACGTTGTAGCAGTGGTCACACTAATTGACAAAAGCCCCCCAAAATTCTGACATACTAGGCTTTCCTGGTATTGTGGGCTGTCCAAGATGACAAATCTCAGTTCTTCTAACATGTCATACCACAGGGTTTAAAGCCAGTGTTATTCACAAACTCCATATTTGGGCACTGGCCATGCTAGAAATTTGTTGGCCATAACAGAATTGTATCAAAATTGGGCTGAATTAGTGTAGTCTGACCCTGGCATTAGCCAACTATTGACAGTTCTGTATATAAAGGCAATTCTCAGATGCTACATATCCATTCCAGAGAACAAAGATGTAATTATTCTATATCTCACGATGATTGAAAACATTATTAACATCTAAACAAACGCATTGAGATGGTTAATAGCAGCATAAAGTCTTTACTGTCAGGTCAGCAGTCATTTAGAATGGTGGATATTTTATATCTTGGAATGAAATTCTTCATTTCCTCCTCTCTTCCTTTCCCTCAGCTTTTCCTTGTCAGCTCTTCCACTTGTCAGCACCTGCTGCTCAGAGAGTGAGGGTGGGGGTCAGACTGGAGTGTGTGTTGGTGAGGGGATGTGCAGTCCTGCGTGTGTGTGTATGTGTGTGTGAGCATTTGGGTTAGTCTGTAGGGCAGAAGGCCTCTCTGAAGACTGCTGGCTGCCATCCGCCACCCAGCACTGTATCAGTGTGTCTCTTTGATATCCGAGCCTCTCTCTGGGCCTCTGTGGGGCCGGGTCGCTCATAATCAGGTCCCCTGATATAAATCAAGCCCTTGTTTGCAGCCCTCTGACGAGAGGGACTGATTACCGCTGCATTAGGGATTTCCTTCTCTTGTTCTTTCTCTTTCTCTCTCTGTCTCCTTCTGTCAGTAGCTATGCTTTTATGCAAGCGCCAAGCCAATTTGAAGCAAACTCGTCTTTAGAAAGAACCTTTTGTAGTTATACTGAGCAAACTTCAGTTGAAATTTGTCAGCACATCATCATTTGCGTAAAAACCCAGCTTCTGTGTCCCTATGCCTCTTCCTCTCTGTCTCTCACTCAGTGACCTCTGACATTTGACAGCTGTTGTAATACATGATACAGTTCACACGTTTTCTGCAGATGAGATGGCTTGAATCTTCATTTGAGATAGCGGACTATATGCACTAAGCTCAAGGTCAAAGCGTGTGACCGAAGTTCTTTGGACACTTGGGAAAGGCAATGAATCATCTGTTTTTCTTCATTTTTTAGCAGTAATGTTGATCGTTGATGGGAAAGTCTATTGAGCTGCAATTACTGCCAATTACCTCTCAGTGATGTAAGACAAAAGTCTGTCTCCTCTCTCTGTCGCCCTCTCTCTCTCTCTTTATTCCACACACACACACACACGCACACACTGTGAATTGAATCACAGATTGTCCCACCAATAACAGGAAACAAATTAGGCCCAATTTCCTACCACACCTATTATTCAAAAACATGCCAAAATATCCTGCCTATCTTTTATATTGTCAGGGAATTGCTCCAAACACTGATTGGCCTCCTGTGTTTTTTCTCCTTTCTTTTTCCTTTTAAGAAGATTACTTCAGGGCATTTCTATTTTGTTCGAGTTTCACATGTGACACAGGACTCAAATTAATGCTACAGCAAATACGCGATATGAGTCTTCCCCATCTGAGCCCTGATTGTCCTTGCTTGCAAATGTAAATAGAGACACCATGATATGATAGCTCTATCTGAAAAGCATGATTTCCTAAAACAATAATGTCAGTATGAACTCTGTCAAGGTTGGTGTCAAATCTCACCTCAGTTTAGGGTAAAATGCTTCAACCTAAGAAAATAGTGGAGGATAACCAAATTAAATGCGGCTTACTCACCTTTTTGTTTGCAGAATAGTTTACCATTATATGACTTAAATGTTGATAAGGTGAATTCAAGTATTAACATATTCATCTAAGTTATATGACTATGGACAAAAAACGCGTAATAATGCTTGTTAGGAAATATAATGATTTTTTTTTTTATGATGGTGGTTGTTGGTCCTATGATAATCGCTGACTGGAGTTCATAGTTTACCCACCTTTTAATTCACCACTGCATCAATTTTATTTTTCCATTTTTATTTTCTGCTGAAGGCAAAGTAGCCACTGCAGCTGTGCCTGCCTAATCTGCACTGCACCGACTTTCTCCAAGGACTTTATACTGAGCCGTAAACCCAGGGCTGTCCTGTTCACCTTCACCTCTCACCTACTGATCCTCTGGCTTTCTAGTCGAAACATGAACTTGGTGTGTGCGTGCGTGTGTGTGTGTGTGTGTGTGTGTGTATGCATATGTGCACGTATAATCACTTCTAAGGTTTCTAACTGGCTACTGTCTGGTCATGCCCTCACGTGAGCTTTTTGTAGCTTTTTCAGGTGTGTCGCTCTGTGTTTGGTTAAAGATTAATTTCTTTGATATTTCACTTGGCTTGAGACCTGAAGCAGTTCGGTTAACTTGAGAGAGATTGGATCTGATACAGAGTGTTATAGTTAGGCTGAATGAGAGGGAATAATGCACTGTATACTGTATGGGGACATGTGTAAGAAAGCAGGCACACACACACACACACACTCATACACACCAGGTCACACAGTCACAAATCAACACCCATGCACTTATGTCTTTTGTAAGTTGGATGTCTTCTCCCCAACATGCACAAAAATGGAAAATTTTCATACAGAGAGACCCACAGGCAGTAGATGAAATACTGTGTTTGCCTCATTTGAGATTTGGGTCAATACCGGCGGAAATCTGCAGTGCATCTCCCGCTGGGCGATTTAACCCTGGAGACGGCACTCTCTACCTTTGCAATCCTTAAATGGGAATTATCCTTGATCGTTATCTGGCTTTCAAGACGCCAACAGAAACGGCAAAGATTCAGATCGCATTATGAGATTTCCTTTGACTCTCTAGGTGATGATCTGTCGACATCTGTAGCGGATTAGGAGGTTTCTTTTTCTTTTTTTGAGGGCAAGTTGTTTCCTCGTTACACATTATGGTTAAATTAAATCCCTCCAGTGAGTGACGCTGTGTTTGGGTGGTCTGTTTGTTATTGTTTTGAGCGGTAATTTGAATTGCTAGAAAGTTGACAGTTTACTTATTAGATTGCAGCTTCGTCTGCAAACACTTCAGCACAGTAAATGCATAGATGACAACAGAGTTTCCCCTGATGTTGAGTGACTGGGGTGTTGATGTTGTTTTCAGTGGCCTTTCCAACCAGCCTAGTCCATATCATTCTGTCAAGAGTGTATGATTTTCAGTAAGTCTACGGGAAAATACATATGTGGTAGTGTTACTTTTCAATACAGCAGGTATTCAAGGTGTGTTAATTGCAGCAAATATTTATGGGACATGATTTATGTGATTTATGATTTATGTGACTTGCTGAAAAATGACATAACCTGGAGCTTGCAGGCAGTGCAATAAAAGAAAAATCTACTCAGACACTTTTAAAAACAGCTACTGGCACTTTCTTTGCATTCTGGGCCCTTTTTTTTTTTTTGCAGTGCAGCTATGATGGCGATTGATAACAGAAATGTTTTCAGCTGTCTTAAAGTTTAACAGTAAATGTTGGTGTCATAATCAATGAGCAAGGGCTTCTTTCCATCTTCACCATTTTGTGCTGAACCTCAATGATCATAAGGGAAAAATCCATAGAAGAAGAAGAAATGACAATTTCTCTAACAGCAATCGCCTGAATAGACCAGAATGTAATGCAGCCAAAACTCACTGCATTTTAGGTAAAGGTGGTGAGTCTAAATGGAAAGATCCTTGTTATTTTGTTGTTACTATGCTTTTCCTATTGCTTTCTCCACCCACACTTATTATCCACAGTCAAATGCAACAGATTCATGTCTGTACTCTGGATAATGTCAAATGGCATTCTGGAAAATGTAGGAAATCACTAACTGAAATAGTTGTAACTTTGTATGAAATCATTTGTGTGATTTTTTTTTCTCCCCCAGGATTTCACTCTTTTCTGTTGGACATTTTCTACATTCCTGCTTTACTCCATCTTTCTCTGGCTTTTTTATGTTGTCCTGACTCCTATAATATACTGACCTGTTACAGTGGAAGTGACGGAAGCCTTTTTTAGTGAGTCACCTGTCTGTGTAATGGAAGCAAACTTCCTCCATGACCTCATCTAAATGATCAGATCCCACCTTGCGCCCTGCCTTGTTGCAGCTAGCTCCACAACAGTGCTGTAGCATACTGGCACTGTATTCGACAACTTAGTCCGCAGCCCTCGCTTTGATATATACACATATGCATGCACGTGCATGCAGACACACACAAACATGCACACAGAGCCAGGCTTATCGTGTTATTGTGTTCAAGGATATGGGAGACTTGGATTGTTTGGACTAAAGTCTCAAGATTCCTTGGCGGTGTCTGACTGCTGCAGAGGCGGGCACTGCTATAGGGGTGTACTTATCTTTATGTGCATGATTGTGTGTGTTTGTGTCAAGGTCTTTGGTCAGTAACTGCACAGTCTGACTTATCTCCATTTGCTTATTATACTTACACAGCGGTTTCTTTACTGCAGACCAAGACGGCTGCATGCTTTTGAAGTAAAAGTGTGCAGAGAGGGTTGTTTGACCCAACTGTTGAACTGCATTCACTGTGGTAAAGCATTCTTATGCACTTGTATGTGCACAGAGTAAATACAATCAAATTACCCTGCAGACATGTGCACCATTTGATAGATAGAAATAGAGGTAGAGAAAGAGAATTCAGTCTTCTTAACGGAGCAGTTCACCCTAAAAAGAAAAATGTTTTTATTATCTATTCACCTCTTGTACCAACTGAAACACAGGTGTAATGTCTTTGTCCATAGAGGATAGTTCAACTCCACAGCCATATCCAGAACAGCCCAATTTCAGTCAAGACAACTCTTGTATAGAAAATGTTTTTATTTATTGATGATTCATGTGGGTTTGACTTTGGCAGACTAGGTCTGGTTTTATGTTGGCTGCTGCACATACATTTGTTTCATAAATCGCTGCTGTACATGCATAGATTTGTAGGGATAAACACACTTCCCCATAGAACATAAAACAGATCTAGACAGGTGGAGGAGGTGGGTTAAAGTGAAAATTGCAGCACAAAGAAACATAAGAATGATTGGATAATGCCAAAAATTTCATTTTTGGGTGAACTGCCCCTTTAATTTTTTTTTCTCAACCCAAGACATGTTACGCACTATGGTTGCAATATCAGTCATTTTAGAGTAGGATTCACTTTTTCACTTTTCCTGTCTTAAAAGTGTAGTACTATATTAAATATTAAATTAATATTGCAAAGTACTTAATAAATAACAGAAAAGAGAATCTGCTCGTAGCAGTGAGCTAGTATGAACAATTCATATGACTTGTAAACAACCTCTAACTATGAGGCTTGAACTTTCACCAGCTGCCCCATTGGCTGCGGTTGCTGTGTCACATGTGGAGCACCCGGTCCATTTCCTCCATCTCCCTCTATAGTAGAGGTCAAAGGTCACATCACCACAGATTCATGAATTAGAGCGCTGCTTTGTTCAGTCCTGCGGTTTTCATTGTCCGGCCTGAGTCAAACACATGCACGCGCGTTACCCACACACGCACACTGACACTGACACACTCAGACAGATGCTCACTCAGACACGCATGCACTAAAAACACATGCAGCCACAAACACCCATACACACACACACACACACACATCTTCTGACTCACTCTCAGTCTCTCTCTTTCCATCTGTCTCTCTCTCTCATTGCCACCTCACTTTATAACAGCAGAAGAGTTCCCTTTAACCTTTTGTATCAAGTTTGAATGACTTCATACGCTTGACCTCCATGGCCCATGGCCCATATTTCAGCTCAGTCGACATCTCTCACATCCTCACATCCTGTTTTTTGGGGCCAAGGTGAAGATATGGAGACGAACCCTTAATATCACTGAACCAAATCCGAAATGAGCACAGCTTGAACTGAGTTGTTAAAGTGGAATACCACTGAATTTCAGCAAATAGGCACTCCTCATGCCCCAGTGCACTGCGGTGTGTCTTAGTGAACTATTAACCTTGTTTTTTCTCTCATTTATCTGTTCAGCCCTTCCATTATAACAGAGGAGAGACAGCTAGCGTTTACAGCAACAGGTTAGTGCCATTGTTTGGTAGTTTGAAAAGGGTTTACTTAGTTAAAGACCCAAAATCAGCAAGTTCAAGCAGGATCTGAACACTCCTGAGTGCAAAGGGCGCTTTTGTACATTTACAGGTAAATACATTTGAACAACAGACAGTCTTAAGCCCTGGATATTTTGGGCTTTAACTGTAGCAACTGTTTTTTGGATGGTATATTGCAATTTTATAGATTTTCTCAATTTATTATGGGACACTGAGTGAGCAGGGCTTTATATCTTAGAGGAGAACTGAAGCTGTCAAGTGATGGTCACTCTTAGCGTCTCCTTTTGCCACAAAAACGGGGTTATGTGGGTGGGCGGGGTGCTGTTGTGGGGCTCTTTGGCTCCAAAATGGAAAGCCTTCTTGCCTCATCCCGTCTTCACTGTCCCATCTCTTCCTCTTCTCCCCGCTCTCTCATCTTTCTCCACTCACTCTCACCTCGTCCGCTCGTCCTTCCTCTGGCCTCTTCTCTCCCCTCGCCGTCCCGTCACTCTCCCTCAGTGTCCAGAAGAAAGGGGTGGTGCATTCCACCAGCCTGGAGACCGTTCCCCTCTTTCAGCCAGTGGCTCACAGAGTGACAGAGGCATTAGAATAAGAATAGCTGCCCATTCACCCCAGTGCCCCGGTGACGAGGCAGGGGAGGGATGGAGGGAGAGCCGGAGGGAGGAATGGAGGGAGCCAGAGAGAGAGAGAGAGAGCGCAAAAGAGGGAGGAGAGGAATGAAGGGGGGGTCCTGCACGTACTCTGCGTTCTGATTGGCCGGTGGCATTCCCTCTGTTTTTATATCGGCATCGTCAGTTGTGCTTGCGATTTTTTTTACGCATACTGGCACGCATATACACCCACATGTGCATGCACGCGGAAATATACACATTGGGGTCCAGGCTGGAGCACGTGCACTCTCTAATACTGACACATACACACACATATCCACACACACACACACACACACACACACACAAACACACACACACAGAGAAACAAAACCTGCCTGCAGAAACACAGAGTGCGAGATTGTGACCGCGCAGTGCAGAGGAGAGGGAGGTGACCTGTGGCTGTGTGAGTACCTCCTGAAGCTGGAATCACTTATTGATAAGATTAATAATAAACATTAATTTTACAGACATATACATTAGCAGGTTCATTGATATTGATGCAGTCACATTCTTTGCTGATATCCCAAATGTTTATTCTGTATTTTGCACTAAATTGTCTTATTTTTTTACTTAATTATGTCAGTTGGATGTAGGGTTCTGCGATATTATCAGCTGTTTGGTGGATTACAGCGTCTTGTGGTGAAGATTTAGGACTAAAATGTGGCCTTGTTGTTATGCTGTCACCACCACTGTGGGTTGCCTGCAGCTAAACTGTAAACTCAACTATTTAGCTGTTAAACTGTAACGGTAGTTTGCTAGTTTAAGTGCTGCAGCTGGTAATTCATTGTTCATGGGAAACGACTTGTGGTGGAACACACACAGGATCATTAATGAAAGTGAAAAATAGTCTTTGTCATAATTGTGGTAATGGTGATTGTTGCTCAGATCTGCCTTGCCTGTGCAGAGTGGCCTTTAGATCTGCTGGGTGGAAACTGTGGTGTTTTCAGGGTGAAATTGTTTGCCAGTGGCTTCATCCCTGGACCTCTTCAATAGCAGAGAGGCTTCACACATCTTTGGAGATCTCTGCACTCAACAGATGGGAGAGTTGGCAGTGAGGGGCCCCTCTACACCCTCCTGAAGAGGGTCACCACCAGCTCCAACCAGCAAGCCTGCTGCCCTGCCTTGTTTTGTAATGAGAGGCAGGACAACAGCGTTCTTCAGTGCACTCACAGGAGTGAAACATTGACTGGATTTCGCACAATTCCGTATGCAGCTATTCAGTGCATTTCAACAGTATTCTCAGTATTAGCTCACATCCCAGTGACAATCATATTTCAGATAAGCTATTTTATGTATTTTCATATTTTGATGATGAATATCAGTGAAGGCTGGTGTATGAATGAACAGTGGATTGTGAACATTATCATAAAAATGATGGATTAGATTTGCTGGGGCAGGGACTAGCTACTACTAATGGCACTTTTTTTAAACCAGTATTAATCTAGCAGATTCAGACTGGTAATTTTTTGTCTGGAAAGTAAAAACTCTGCAGGCTACTTTTTTCTTTCTTTTTTTGTGTGGAAAATTCAGAAACCACTTGAAATTGAGTTTGTCCAGCAGATTGTCCAATCTGCATGCACATAAAAGATAAGTGTTAATCACAATGTTTTCCATCCAAGCTCTGAGCAATAATTTGAAGGAAATCACAAATCTTTTATCTCATCTGAAGTGTCCTCTGCAATCACAGACCACAAACGCCCCCAGATTAGGAGGTTTACATGCCTCAGTGTTGTAGCTACATTGGCATAGCCCAGGGATGTGACTTTATCCAGGCTATTGTAAATAGTATACAGCATTTTCATCGGAAACCTCATGAATAAAATACCTGATTGTCCTGGATGATTCCATAAAAATGTGCATGTAAACCCATTGAACTCATCATTGAGTTATTGTGGGGTTCCTCTTCGGTGCTTCTGCCTTTGGCAGTGTGAGAGCAGTGCCACGTGGACCTCTTATTGCCAAGCTGAGTGTGAAAAATGCTTTCCAACAGAGAACTACTTTAGCTCACTGGACTTACTCTGGATTAGAGGCTTGCTTTAAGCTTTTAAGGCATTCTCCGAGAGTGAAGATGTTTGATTTATCATTTGTCAGACAATTAAGCAGTTTCCCATGTGATTGAAATGATGTATTTGCATTGTCAAAGCAAGACTTGTGCTGTGGAGTGAAATTCATTGCAGTGCTTTTTAACATTCTTAGTCATCCTTTTCATTCACGAGGCCTTTTTCCTTCCTGTGGCCACATTTATTTGTTTGAGAGGTCAGATTGGTTTAGTGTGCAACATGAATAATGTGTGTTCTCACCCATCATTGTATGTGTCCTGGCCCCATTCAGGGAGCACAGCTCTGTGTTTGTGGAGCCTGAGTACACAGGAGGCCTTTTCTCTCCCCTGTGTCACAACACAATCACACAGGACCCTCCGACCCCAGAGAAACCCTCTAAACTACTACACTACAGTAGCAGCAGTTGATTATAGTGGCCACTAAAATACTCACAAATTGATCTAAAAAATGGAGAAACTTTTTTTTTCATTTAAAAGTGCTATCTACTGCATTTTATCATCAATAAATTATTCTGAGGCACTAGTTTACTTACTGTAAATAAACGAGACCATTGGCATAATGCATTTTATATTAGGCATCACAAGGTCATATTTTGCAGGAAATCTGCTCTATTGCTTTACAGCACAAATGATGGTTGCTTTATGGCACAAAACAGAAATTCGGAGCTGTTCTTCCAGCTTAAACTGAGGATAAGGGTTTCTGGCAATAGAAGGAATGAAAAGTGATGGAAAATCACTTCCGACATGTTTATTCTCATCAGGAAAGAAAAGAGAAGAATCAGAAAAGCAAAGCTTAGCAACAGAAACCAACAGGGTTTATGGGAAATTTATTTTGAGAAATGCCATTGTGAAATAGACACTACCAACATTGTTTACATTAACCATACTGAGTTATCATCACTACTTTATGCTGCACCTTTAATTATTCACTGCAGCTGTGAAGGGAAAGTTACAGGTTTTCCACAGCAAACTGATGTATTTACTTTTCTTCGTCACACTCATCATCATCATTTGTGTCTGTGTGTTGCAGCCTCGTGTCCAAACGTCCCAGCATCCTGATGTCCATCATGGCTGTGTATCTGACCCTCCTCATGTTGGGTGAGTGGAAATCTTATATCAGCCTCCTTTTTATGTGTCTTTAATTAATATCAAGCCATAGAGGAAAGTTTCATGTTTGCCCAGAGCCCACAGCTATTACAAACCTGTTTTATGTGCACAGTCCCTCAGGCTTGTTAATATAATTATCATATTGACAGACATATCAGAGTCATTCCTTTCCCTCATTCCTGCACTTGTCAATACCTCTTGCTTCCCATCATGCTCTCTCTATCTCTCTCTCCCCCTCTCCCTGTAGGGTTGTAATTAGTGGTATTGTGTGTGAGAGTTTGAGTTTCCTACTCACAGTGGAAAGGTAAAGACAGACACAAAAGACACAAAGGAACAGTACACCTGGGAGTGGGCCAGACCACCCGTCCTGTTCTCTTTTCTTTTCTCCTCTTTTCTCTCACCGCCTCTCTGTTCTGCTGTCCACACACTGTTAGTCTGATCAACAGTTTCAATCAGACAACAGCAAAGATACACAACATAAATAATCAGCATGGCAAGGACAAGATGTTGGTAGTATCTTCAAAAAATCCTCATTAGATTTCTCAAAAGGCTTATCTAATTGATTCAAAAAGACAAATTCTAGTTACCTTTGTCTATAAAATAGCTGATAAATTATTTGTGATCTCTTCATCTTTATCTACATCATCATCTTCTCTATCTCCATGTGACATGCTATTACACAAATGCATGTAGTGATGCAAGGCGAGGTAAGGTCAACTATTGACTTCTAACTACAAAAAAATGACAGAAGCATAATCTGAACAATATCCCACGTTGCATTAAAACAAGAAAAGCTGCAGCAGGCATGTAAAAAACAGAATTTCATACTCTAGTTGTATAAAAAAACAGAACTTTTTGCTAACAAGCATACTGTTTGCAACTTATTGTGCCAAAGTTCATGGTTGAGACTGAGGTCACGGTGCCACCTGCTGCCAGTGGTCCAGATGTTGCCAGTGGTGCCAGGCAGGTTATCAGTCTGTCACTGGCCTGTTGTTTAGCTGATATGTTTGCCTCAGTATGTGACAGTACACTCAGTCATATGATGCTGTTGGGCTATAGACTTTGGCTGGGGATTCCCTGGGCGGGACAGATTGGAGAGCAACCTGTTGTTTATCCCTGTGTGTGTGTGTGTGTGTGTGAAATCAGATTTTGCCAAAGGGTAAAACAACCTCACCCTCTTCCTCTGAGCCTTCAACCCTGTCATATTTGTTGGTGTTGTTGTATTAGAAAAGCCACAGGCTAAGGAAATCCTCACTAATTCATACTCTCTCTCTCTCTTTCTCTCTCACTGCATAAGTTGTCATTGGGTCTAATCCATTATTATTTCATGCACCTAATCACAGTATTGCAGTGTAACCACAGGTGTTTGTTGTGGATGGTGTTTACTTTAGGGAACAGAATGACTCAGGAAGTGAAGTTTCTAGGCCAGAATTTCGTCTCCTTCATTGGCTTGATGCCACATTTAAGGCCAGTGGGAAATAATAGAGTGGTGGGATCTTAAAGGATAATACACGGTCACTTGCAGGAGCCAGTAGGGATTCAGTATGTTAAAGACACTGCAGGGTAGATGTTTGAACTTGGGTCCAACACTTATCAACACTTATCTACACAAAATCAAGGTTTTCATTCAACAAAATAAACTTCTTTGGAAACAAATAAATCTCACCGCACTTGTATGGATGAAATGACTTGTTAAGATGGAAATTTGTTGCAGTGTGCTGCACTTCCTTTGAATGGCCCACTGATGATAATGCTAAACCTTTCTGTGATCATGTGAACACAGGCTTATTAGGTCAACTTGTAGGATTTAGAAACTTTTGAAGGCTGAGCTGAAAATGTGTCATTTAAATCCGTCAGAATCCGGGGCATTTGAGGAATGTCTGGTAAATGATGGGCTACTGACAGCAGAGCTGGATTCAGTGGGCCCTCGCAGGGTTAATTTGTGACTGAGGGGTATTTTTGAAAAAGGCCACACACACATGCTTAAATAGGGGTCACAGCTACTGTTTAGGGTGCTGTTGTTAAACAGGAAGGAGTGTGGCCATCCATCTGAGTTTAGGATTCAGGGATTTCATCTAGTTAACCAGAGAATAATGCTGGATCTTGTGGCTTCTCTTCTTCTCTTCTCTTGTCTTCTCTTTGCTGGCACACACACATGCACAAACAATATTGATGTTGACATGATTAGATTTGTGCCCTTTCCACTTATCTACAGACAGGTATCTGGGTCACATTCTGTGTTAATGATTAAATTGTAAGTAGGTGTAAACTGTCAGTTTGAGTTAGCCAGCGTCTTGAATGAATGAATGAATGAATGAAGGAAGGAAGGAAGGAAGGAAGGAAGGAAGGAAGGGAATCCCAGGGTAACAAAAATACAAAGTAACAATTTATTTTGTATTTTTGTCTTAAACTATTTTTGTCTGAGACATGAGATACAAATAATACACAATTTTATAGTTGAGGTCATTAATGTAGTCTTCTGTAGTCTCTGAAATTTTACTCTATGAACGGACCAGCTGGACCTTATGGACCAGCTGGTTCCATTCTTGCCACACAAAAATTTTGATATATATATATATATTTTAATTATAAAGTAGCTTATAGGCTATGCATAGGCTAATTGTGATTCTGAGTTATCAAGTCACAATTGTGAAAACTAACTCAGAAATATAAAGTGTCAACTGTTAGAAAAAAAACAATTCTGAGTTATTAAGTCATAGTTGTGAGGAAAAAAACCCTCATAATTTAACAATTTTAAATGTTTTCATATGCCGGTAATGTGCTTTCATAAAACACTGGTGCATTTTTACAGTAAATTTCTTAACCTCCCTGTGGTGGTCTGGATTTATCTTTGAAGGACAGGACTGGCTGTTGGTAGAGACATGCTGCTCAGGGTCCTGTGCTCCTCCATTCTCTGCTCATAGACATAACATTTGTTCTTATATGTGTGTGTGTTAGAGGGGTGTGGTGTGTTGGGATCCGTCCATGTCCGACACACTGACACCTGGAATGTTTTCTCTAATGAATAACATTTCCCCCTCGGTCCCTGCATTCCTGTCATAGCACTGTACACAGCAGAGCGATCGGATGGCCGAGGGTGTGTTTACCTGAGACTCTTCCCTTTGTGCGTCTGCTTTGTGTGTGTGTGTGTGTGTGTGTGTTTCACAGCCACGTGCTTGACCAGTGCTGTAATCACACATTGGTAAACCAGCTGGTGTCAACAGCACTTGTACATCCTAATTCAGCACAGTCCCACCTCGGTGCGTTTCAGTCCTGCTGTCCTTGTGACATTCCATACTCTTGCCTAAGGCGGGGAGCTCACTCTCTCATTTTGTTCTTCAAACACAGTGGCCTGTTTCCCCAAAACATGTCCGACCAGCTACAGTTTAAGAATAGAAAAGACCCTCAAGATTATGGCTGATTACTAGAGGGTGGGCTGATTAAAGGAACAGTTCAAACATAAATGAACGTTTTGTCATTATCTACTCATGCCTGTGACATGTGTAATGGTGGGTAGCCGTGGGCAGTACTTTTTGGAGTTCCAAAAAGGGGAAAAATGACATCAAAATTCCACCATACAGTTCAGCATGATCCAAGTCTTCTGAAGCCAAATGATAATGTCCTGAGTGGATAAGACCTGTATTTACACTGCTATTTGATAGCAGAATGGTTCACACTAATAGCACATAACCAAGCCTCACATGTAAGTGTTCTGCTTGGCAACACCTATTTTTAGGTGAACTATTCCTTTAGGTGGGAAAAATGAATATATGAGATGAGTATTTTGACTTTTGTTATTTATGGGTGTTAATTTCCAGCTTTTTTGCCCTTTGAAGCTGAACACCATTATTGCTCTTTTTTGACTTATGGAACTTACTTATGTCATGCAACGTAACTTTTGGATTTAGACTCTTCAGTCCACTTGTACATAAGTGTGTTGCTCAGTGGCACTTTGGCAGTGGTTGTGGAAGGCAAGACTGATTTTCCCAGCCTGGTGTGGTGGCGTAAGCTAGCAAATAGAGTTGGCCAATGCATCGATATTATAACAATATCATGATATGAGACCAGATATCTGGGATTTTGAATATTACAATATTTTGGTGTGACATAAATGTCTCTTCCTGGTTTTAAAGGCTGCATTACAGCTGCCTTTAGCTGTTCTGTTTTTGCCTGCTTGGTTTTCATATTCACATTACTAATGATTGTTTATCAAAAATCTCTTGTGTAAATATCTCATGAAGGCACTAATAGTCAGTCCCTATAATATCATTGCAATAATGATATTGAGATATTAGATCAATGACATTGTGATATTTGATTTTATCGCCCCGCCCTTCAAGCAAATCCTCTGCTCTCTCAGCTTCACTCTGCCTCTTGCATTACATGATAGGAAAGGCTTCAGATGTTCTCTGTTATTGCTGTCATTTCAGAGGACAAATGTGGAATGCAATAAGGTGAAGGCAGCCGGCCCTCAGGGAGTCAAAGTCACTACCACAAATACACTCATACTGCAAAAAAAACAACAAAAAAAAAAAACAGAAAAACAAACAAACACAGATTCTCCCTTGTATATGAATGTGCAGTGAGTACAAAATGCATCCACAAATGCAAACGCAGCCACAAACAATATACTGAAAATAATGACATCTTTGTGTCATGCACAACTACACTGAATACACGCCACATACCTTCAGGCATTCTCCATGCTAGTCGGGGCAGGTGAAAACCAGGTAAAGGATACGTTTCCCACAAGCCTCCCAGGCAGCGGGATGGACACCACTGTCACGTCTCAGATGTCGAAAGCATCTTTAGATAAATGAGTTTCTTTTATGAGGTCCTTTCATGAGTGTGTGTTTTGGTTCGCACAAGTATGTGTGTGTGTGTGTGTGTGCATTGCTGATGATTTCGCCTTGTAATTACCTGCACAAACACCAGCCTTTTCTATTTTAACACAGTCTGACAGGTTGGAGAAAGGCTTTTAACATGGAGACTTAATGCACGGATAACTTCACAGTAGCAACATTGTAGCAACATTGTGCATGTGTGTGTGTGTGTGTGTGTGTGTGTGTGTGTGGTCCATTAAAACTGACAGGCTCATTTATGACAATTAGGTGGTAAATGCCTACAGAAATACATTCCTAAGTAACTCCCCCAGTCTCAAATCTATAACTCCTGTATCTGGCAGTCTGACACAGGATTGATTTAATTTACAATTAATGCGGTGTTGTGCTAAAGTTGTTTCACCCAAATATGTTTTTTTCCCCTGGCAAAATCTTTTTCATGCTCACTGCTGGAATTTCAAACAGTGAAACTTGAGAAACATTTGACAGCATTACCACTAATAATCAAAAAATAATAAAAGTAATATTCTACCAAGCTGCCTGAAAAGAGATCATGGTTTGTTTGCAGTTTTATTATCTCAAACCACAAGTATCTGTTGATTCTACAAATTGTCAGGCTAGACATTTCCACCATCAACATTTCCTTGAGTGGCAAAACAGCAACACCCAAACCAAGCACAAAACTTGGAGACACCAGCAGAGAAACATATTATTTAAGGGGATAAAAATTTTGGCACAGTAATGAATCCATAAAGCGCATCACTTCCTGTGGGCTAGTGGGGTTTTTGTGGGATAGACATACCAGTGCTGGGTATTTAGCACAGCAAATATCAAAACTTTCATGAACTGGCTATAGACATTACACAAAATTGTTAGAAAGGGTGTTTTCTAATGGATTACCAGACTGGTTGAAACAGCTGTATTTGCGTATTCCTGCACTAGAGAGAGGGAAATATGGTCAGGAAGGGACTTGATTTTATTGTTTTCCATTGCTATTCATACCTTTTCCATTCATGGCTTCTTATCCAGCGGAGGTTATTTGACCAGGGTGTGAACCCCTGTTGTCATGTCATAGCTGTAATGTGAGGTCAGGTGAAACACAGATACAGTTCTTCATCAGTTTCTGTGGTCTGTAAGGGTCTGTTTGAGTAGTGGGTGTTTCCTTCAGCTTTAACAAAGGTAAGGCAGGCAGATACAGTACGTAGTTTCTCTGTAAGACTTCCTAAATGTGTTGTTGACATTCTTTCAGTCTTTAACCCTCTGAAACCTGAATGAAATTTTCTTTATTTCTTTGAAAAAATATTCTTAAAAATATTGCTACTTTGGCCTATGAATATGCATTTTTATTATTTCATTATTTTATTTTTATCATTATTTTTTTAATTTTAATTTTTTTTAATTTTTATTTATTTATTTATTTATTTATTTATTTATTTATTTTCTAACTTGTGGACTCATTGCAAATTT
>OMKZ01020602.1:0-43311 GCA_900302535.1 Neoniphon sammara | reverse complement strand
TGCATTTACTCTCTTTTAATGCACACGCTCTATGCAAATGGATGTGTTACCCCTCCAGGCTGGAAACAGCGAAGAGTGGTAACAAGCATGAACTCTGTGTGTGTATGTGTGTATGCGTGTGTGTGTGTGTGTGAATGTGTGTGTGTGTGTGCGTGCCCCCTCATCTGCACTTGGAGCGGCTGTATGGAGCCTGTATTTGATTGAGTGAAGGCCAGCGCAGCCTGAACACTCCCTCTAATGGAAGAGTGGGGCCCAGCAGCTCAGTAATGCACTGACCCCAGAGCTTTTACAACGCTGCCAGCCGATAAGTGGCAATATGCTGGATCTTATAAAATTAACAAGACTGAGCTATGGGAGAGGGAGCTTGAAGGGGAGTGGGAGAGGATGACGTCCCTAGCACTTGTAAATATCAGCATGCATGCATGGAGGGATTATAGCTATTCTTGAATGAGAGTTTTATTGTCACGGGTGCGTGATTTGATATTTTTTCACTCGTTTCTCTGCTTTTTTTAAGGGAACTTTACGGGGTAATGTTTACAGGGCCGTTTATGTTAGATAAAACGTCTCTCAGGGCGTTTTAATGCTGTTGAATTTATGAAAGCTGCTGTAGAAGCAGGTGGCTGTGAAGCTAGCAGTGGATGGCCTTCAAAGTGGCAGCAGCTGGATCCTAGCCAGCAAGGCTTTGCAGGGGGCCACAGGGTTTTTAAAATGTATATCTGCGTGTGAGTTTATCATATATTCTATGCTGTGATGCCTGCAATATAAGCTCAAAGTCAAACAACAGACTGCATCCCTGCGCATGGTTATGCAGCGTTGCATTGTGTTTAAGGAAAACAGGGCTTCGTCTGAGCAGAACTGAACGTTTTGAAAAGCATTTAAATATCACACACAAAATGATATTACGCTGGCATGCATTTTCCATCTTAACAAGTTCAAATCAGATTCATTTCTATGGGAGACATTATTCCTGTGCACCTCCCAGTATAACCTCCTCACCTTTCCCACACAGGATTGGCGGGATTGAAGGGGGGTTTTGCATGTTCATGTATGTGTGTGAGCATGCGCTTGTGCACCCACATGCATGTGTGTGTGTGTGTGTGTGTGAACAGCTATTGTCTGCCAGTGTTCGAGCAGGAGCTCCAAAGTGAATTATTCATGCAAGATTTGAATACATGCAAATAGATCAATCTCCTCTCTTGGCACAGATCCAGGTTACCTATGGCAACCGCGCCTTCAAGAAGCATCTTCTCACCCCTCCTCCTCCTCCTCCTCCTCCTCCTCCTCTAAGGCACCCGCCCTCCAACCACGCTATTGCCCGCCCAGTGGTATTGTTTCGATTGTCGCAATACCAGGCTGGGTGGCTGCACGCTGTAGGGTGGCAGGATATCCCACAATTCACAGTCAAGGTCATGGGCAGAGAGGAGGAGAGTTGGAGGGATGGAGGGACACCAGGAGGCAGAGGCCAGGATCCCTCCATCCTGCTCAAGTTCAGAAACCGACACTCGGCCTCTGGTGGAGAGGATGAAGTGTTAGAAGGGTGTGAGGTGGCGCCG
Organism: Neoniphon sammara; assembly: GCA_900302535.1. Taxonomy (NCBI): domain Eukaryota; kingdom Metazoa; phylum Chordata; class Actinopteri; order Holocentriformes; family Holocentridae; genus Neoniphon; species Neoniphon sammara. Next base: position 41,758 of record OMKZ01020602.1, on the reverse strand, counting down.
TCACCATCGCCACAGATCGGGCACACGATCACGTCCTATTCAGCTTTAGTCTCACAGCTCATGTGCAGCGACCAGTGCAGAGAAATAAAACCACTCTGCTCACAAAATGTGGTGTATTAAATATCAGTCAAATATCCTAATTGTTTAAACACTGAACATTTACACACACGGAAACAGCTAAAAAGGATTTCTGTATTTGGAAAAAAAAAATCTTTTAAGCTTTTAATGGTTTCTATGTGTTAACTAAAATGAGGTTATTTTTGATATTAAGATTTGAGTTTTTCAAAATTATTTTATGGGAATAATTCTGCTATTAACTTTTAGTGAGCTCTTTTATCAATGGCTTTTTGTTAGATATTATACAAATAATGATAATGCAGAAAACTTTTTGAGTCAAGTTGTATTTTTTCTATTTTTTTTCTTTAAATGTCTAAATTTCTGTTATCCAAGGAATTTCTGTTATGCAAGGAAAAAAAAGAAAAAAAGATTTATTCAATGCTGTTGTGTGTGTAGTCTTTATTATAGTTTCATATACTGTTTTATATTATCAAATCACTAATTACCTTTTTTTTCTTTTACAAATTTTCATTTAGCAAAATTGACTCACAGAAAACAGATTTTACAGTGTTAGAGAGAAAACAGATGTCACATAGGAGTTTAACCAAAATAGGCAGAATCACAGAGACCTGCCACAGAGCAGTAAAACTGTCAGAGTGAGCAGAGTGAAGGTCAAGTTCAGGGCATGCAGTGATCAGAGCCCTAACTAACCTCCATAATGGTCCTGGGTGTACAGAGAAGACAAGCAGCTGCTGACTGCTGCCACCTACTGAAAGTGACAGGAGTGGTCTCTCAAATTTATGGAGTTGAGAAATTATTCATCAAAATCTACATGTATACCATCTATGTGCGTACATTCTTTAATATGACTTTTTGGATAGAGTCATTTATTTCTACTGATATAATTTTAGAGCAAATGCCCTGTGTTGCATAAATACCACAATTCAAATTGATGGCACTGCAATAATGTCATTAAGCCAAAATATTTAAACAAAAAGGAAAACACTTCAGTGACTGTACAGTTGTAAATCTAGATTATTCTGTGTCCAGAAAGAACATAACAGCAAATACAGCCTTCAAATTTCTGTGAGGCCTCTACAATGTCCCTGACACCCAGCTTTGCCTTTCTTTTGGCTCCCTCAAGTGGACAAAAGGAGTCATTGCTCAGCTTAGTGATAAAACACTTTATTCCAAGTAGGCATTTTGCTTGAAACACCAGTAAACTCACAGATCTTTGGAAATTTTGCATATTAGCAATGAAATGTATGATTGCTCATTATTACACATAAAAGTATGAATCAGAAATATAAGTCCTTTGGCATATGATTTTTTTCATGATTTTTTTACGCCATTTATCAAGCAAAAAGCAATTAATATCACGGACAGAATCTGCACAACAATGTGAGCACAGGAAGAAATAGAAATGTCTTAGATAATATGCACATATTCTGAAATATATGTGGATTTATTTATCATATAACTGATTTACCTTAATAGACATTATAGTACATTATCATACTATGTCAGTGCTTTACATTGGACAGCGAAACTGTGCAGTCATGCTGACATGATCCCTGGCCCACAATCATTCACTCCATCCATCTTCATTCATTCCACCTTGGCATCTCATTAAAATGTAAGATAAAACCACTGCATAATCACTCTTTCTTACCATCAGGGGTGTCATGTGACAAATAATACTAACAGCCGGTTTGATTCAGAGCAGCTAAGCTAGATACACCCATAAGGCAATGACCCTACAGGTTCAGGCTACTTGAAATAATCAAAAAGCAAAGAAAGCAGCAATACATGATTCAAGAAAAAATAAAACTTTGATCAAAAGTAATAAAAAATAAACTTTCAAAGCAATAAAAATTACTTAAAACATTGCTCTCTTTGCTGAGACGGTACTGAGATGAAAGAAAGATAAAATTGTGCGTCCGTTATTGTATTAATACATGTTCACATGCATCTATCATCAAGCGACCAGTTTATAGGCTGGAAATATCGGTGTATAACCGATATTTCCAGTTATTCAATCTGGCCACCGTGATAGTATCATGATTTCAGAACAAAGTTGAGATAAATGTCTGTGAACAATTAATTTTAAGCCACTTATTTTCTGTCTTTCCTCTGAAATGACAGAGCCCTCTAGGGACAACTGACGTCTCTCTGTGCATTCAACCAAGTTTTAGATATTTATCATTTGTGTACATAATAGATCTCCTATCCCACAGTCTACAGTTCGCACACACACACACACACACTGAGGTGAAAAGGAGAGTGCGACAGGACAGCCCTGCAGTGGCTGAGTGGACGGACACGTTATTACTGCCATACATTCAAAGTCTCTCTGCGATTCACTTGTCCGCCTCCCACATGGCAGAGTCACCAGTCTTTTCCGCTACCCCTCTCTCACCCGCGCAGCCTCAGTGGGTGAAGTGACCCATCTGGTGCAGTTTGTGCAGAAGGTTGTGCGTGAGGTCAAACGTGGTGAAGCTCACCCCCACAGCGATGGGCCCTTTGACCCAGTTCATGCTCAGGCCTTTGTATAATCCACGCACAACTCCCTCCTGCGTTACGATCTCGTGCATGGTGCCCAGGATTGTGCGGTAGTTTGAGCCATAAACGCCGGCTGTCTGCATGCGCCGACGGACCACGTCCAGCGGGTACGAAGCTGACTGTCCAATCAGGCCGGCACAGGCACCGAAAACCAAACGCTCATGAGGGTACGGCTGGGATCTCTTTGTCTTTTCTGGAGAGAAAGATGGCAGAGACACAGAGAGAAAGAGTTGAAGCTTAAAGTGGCAAACAGAAAATATTTTATCAGTCAATCATCATCACTAACGGAAACATCCTGAAGGACCGGCCAATATATCAATATTTCACTGATATAGTGATTATCTGGAATTTTGCATATCATATTATTGAGATATGGTATAAGCGTTGTTTTTCCTGGTCACAGAGGCAGCATTACAGTAAAGGGATGTAACTTAGATTGTTCTAGCTGTTCTGTTATTTCCCTCTACCTGCTTGGTAATCATATCCACATTACTAATAATTTATTTGTCAAAAATCCCTTGTGTGTAGCTATCTTTTGAAAGCATCAATAGCCATCCCTACAACATTGATATTGAGGTCTTTAGTCAAAGATATTGTGATATTTGATTTTGTCAGTTTCGCCCAGCCGTAATTTCAGCTTCGTCACCTATCATCACTAAATGCAGGCATGTGGATCAAGAACTATGGTCAGCACCTGTGTGTAGTTTCTTGAGGGTCTCGTAGGTGAAAAATGTGATCCCTGCGTATGGAATGACACCCAGGATAGTTGGGGTGAACCCTCTGTAAAGGGTCTTCACGCCCTCCTCCTGGGAGATACGCACAAAGACATGGACCATGTTGCTGTACCTGTGGAGAGAAAGGGCTTCAGGTAAGACATTATTTACAGTATAACAAGCTAATGTGATGTGGGGAACCATGCAGGATTTGTGACATTTACTGTATTTAACTACAACACATTACATTTACCCCATTTACTCTTATCACAACCAAAACAATGGGACTAGTACACACAAGGGTAAACCAAAATAGAGAGGGGAATCCCTTGGCACCCAGCAGTAGGTGCTCTGGGAATGCAACAGCAGGTGGGTGCCTACATTTCTCTGGCAGTGACTGCCATCCTGGCTCGCACCATGTCCAGAGGGTAGGTGAGCATGGCGGCTGTGGTGCCAGCCAGGGAGCCGGCCAGGAAGCGGGGGAAAGGTGGCAGAGCTCTGAAACAAGCAGAGTTTAAATGACAAGTTAGCATGTGTCTACAGGTCCATGATATTATAGTACAGAACACCACACACCACTGTAATGTGATTCAAATAAAGTTAATGTTTGGAATATTTATCTTAAAGGACCACACTGGTGTTTTTGCACATTTTAACCTATTTACTAACCAATTTAATTCATTTATACTTCACCTTACTGCAAAACATTTTTTTCCAGGCAGTCATTCCCTTGCAATCATTTCAGTGCGACACAAAAATCAATGTGGCAGTGTGGTAATTTAGCAAAATGCCTACATTGATGTGAACCGCCTACATGTCTTCTGCTGAGTTTATATGCAGGAGGGAAGGTCGGACATTCAGGACTTTTAAGCCCAAGCAGCACTGCATTTATGCACTGGTCAGAAAGCCCAGAAGACCCAGAAGACAAATTATAACACATGAACATTGTGAAAAAGATAATGTGGACTTGGCCTCTTCTTACTTTAAAAAAGTTATAAGTTATGATAGTTGCTCTAAAAAGTTATGATAGGTGGTTGACTGGCTAACTATCAAGTAGGAAATTCCTTTTTCTGATTTCTCAATAGCACATAAATACACCATCCCCCCGTCACACTTGGAAACCCACACAACAGAATGTACTTTGGCACAAAAAAAGTCTCTGAGGAAAAGAATGTTTACAAACTAAAATCAAACTTATGTGACTTATAAACCAGGGTACTAATGTTAGCCAGAGCAGCAGAGAATTTTAAATCTAGGTTTATTAATTGAATATTTTGAATTTTAAGACAAGGACATTTGACTATGTTCCAAAATCTAGAAAAGAAAAAAAAAAATAATGAAACGTTTTGGTATGGTATGCTAATGCTGTGAAAAATAATGTAAGGTATGCATGCAATGTAGTCAGTGAGTTAAAAGATGCAAGAGCACAGGCGTGGTCATTTAGAAAAATTATACTGATTAATAAATTGAATGCTGATATTGAAATCACCTGTACTTGATGTATTTTTTTGAACAATAACAAGACATAAACTTACTACTGAAAGATAAATTTCAAATATGATGTATGAATAATCACAATGGGAAAATGAGGCAAAACAAGCAGCAGAGATCACCAACATATCCAGCAGCTGGTTTAATAACCGAGTAATTAAATGTTTTGTGTTTTCTCTTGATGATGTAGAGGTCTGTGCAGAGATGGCATGCAAATAGCACAGTTATGGTATAAAGTGCAGCCTATGGAGCCTCTACTCACTTTCCCTGGAAGCCGTAGTAGCTGCCCAGTAATCCCTTGTACTGGTCATGGGAGCAGAACTGGATGGCGGCGTAGGGGATGACCCGCACCATGGTGGCAGAGTTTCCCCTCCATAGACTGAGCAGCCCATCCTTCATGTACGTGCAGTAGATGACCCGGAAGGCCTCCTAAGGATGACACGTGCAGAGGAGCAGCAGACACCCTTTAGCTTTCCATTTACTAATAATCATAACACACAACAATCACAACAGATTCCCATTATCTAGTCACGTGTAAAAGTAAAGATTAGAAGATTGGGTCAGTGATTAGGTTAGTAAGGAAGTGAGTCAGTTAATAAATGGGCGAGTCAGAAACTAACTGCTATATTGCTGCTGATAGTGACATTTTTGCTGGAATCTTCAGTACTAATAATATCTAGAGACTAGACAATAAATACCATCTAGCCTCTTTTGATGCCTGTCAATTTTGGCTGCCAGCCCATTGCTAAGCACTAAGTCTGGTAGATGTACACCAGATTTATTATTGATAGAACAGAGAACTGAACTCACCTTGGCTGAGAATCTGTTTGAGGACACTGTGAGAGAACAAGCGGGAGAGAGAAACTCAGAGTTAAACAACATACTTCCTCATGTAGGATAAACATTGACTAAGAAGATTAGCAATTAGTTAAGAGCAATTACAATGTTCAGTACAAATTCCACCTGTTACATATAGATTTAGCTGCTTACTGTCAACTGTAATAAACACAACAGAAACAACAAATCTGCAGAAAGCATATCCCTGTCACCATGTTTGTAAAGCATGCCATTCATGGAGGCTTGTGCTTGCCTTGGAAGATGATTTTAGTTCGATCCAGAGGAGCAATAACCGTTTTGGCCACAGCTCCAGCAAACGCACCACACAGCAGGGAGTCCAGCACAGTCCATGTCTGCCTGAAGTCCTGTTTCACACAAATATACACACATATGTTTGTACTGAAATACGTGTGACGACATTTCATCACTTTACGCTTAGCCCCAACTCTGACCTACTAACAAGTGCACCATAACCCTTAACCTACTTTTAGCTCTCTTTACAGCCCTAAAACCGCCAAATTTCAAAGAGAGGGACAATAAAATGTCCAAAGTCTGGAGGCTTTTCGGCATTATTCTGTCTTTATGGGGACATTTGATCCTCACAGTCACAAGGATATAACACACACACTCCCACACCCACATAGACACCTGCACAGGCAAAGGCACTTATCAGCAGGGGTGGAAGTAACTGATTACAATGAGTCACATTAGTGTGTTTGAGTAGCTTTTTTATACTTATACTTTACTTAACTACATTTTTGCTCAGGTATTGTGCCTAGCTACATTTTAAATCCCATTCATTACAGAGTAGAAATTTTGTCGGCTCTCTTTAAGCATCAGAAAATGAACTGCCATGAATTCAAAAATTGTGGAGCCTGTCACAATGAAAGGTTAGTGATAAGAAGAGGAATCTGGCTTCACTTTGTTGGTGCACTTTTTTTCTTTTTTTAGTGATGTCCAAATTTGCAATTAAAAGAATCTAGTTTGAACTTTGTGCTCTCATCCGATTATATTTGCATGGAAACCATCACACTGACTAGTAGTACTTCTATTTAAATAAAATGTCAGCAAAGTAAGAATACTTTTACTTGAGGAACAATTTCTCGTCCTCTTTGCACCACTGCTTATCAGCACTAGTGCTCTCATGTACATCCCTCTACAAAATAAATGCCATAGCACAGCAAAATCTGCATGTGTGGCTTAGAGCCAGAGTGACTCAACTGTTTATGTCGGAATCACAAGAGATAAGATAACACCAACTGGTGGTTCCTTGAAGCGTGTGTGTGTGTGTGTGTGTGTGTGTGTGTACGTGTGTAAGTGCATTCAGCTGGATGGGCAGGTTGAACCCAATAAACAAACCCACTGGCTGATAACAGGAATTTCTAGCAAGAATAACAAACAAGACTTTGGCAAGTATTGTAATGCATACAACCACAGACTGAAGTAATGCGCTGCATAGAGGGGTTGTTTGTTTGTTGCTTGTTTGGCTTTTTTGCAACTCAGTGCCCCAGAGTGAAGAAATGTTGTGGGGTTTGATTCATTTACATATACAATATATTATCATTTATATACATATTATAGCTTAACATATAACCGATCGATTCACCTATTTGTGCTTAGTTACAGACTGATCCCACCTGCTGCTCTTCAGCAACAACTTACTGTAAACTCACATGGTTACACACATAAATACCTGCAAGGTGCCCAAAGCAACTACAGTACTCTATTGTTACTCATTATTAACTCCAGGGGCCCTGTTGGGGGTTGGGTGCTTTGCTCAGGTTGTATTTAGTGGTATTTATGGGCTGGAATGACATCAGCAACTCCCTGGTTTTGCCTTTTCACTCCATCCTAAAAGCTACATCATTGATCCTGCAACCATTCACTAACATTTTGATCACAAGCTCATTTCTCTAGCCTTCCACTGTCCATCAACTCAAAATAAATAAATAAATAAATAAAATAAAAATTGCAAAACATTGTAAGTGATAAATTTGCTGCTTTGGTGGACCTAGTTAAATCAAATTAATTTCACCTAAGGTTATCTCTGTAAAATTACCACATTTCAGCCATATGGAAACATGCTGATACTTGAAAATATCCATAACTCTGCTCAATTCTACCCTCATCGTGCCGGAGTAAACCAGCTGCAATGATTCTCTTCAGTCAGTGCCACCTATTTCTGTGTAAACTGAAGATAGCCTAAGTTGGCTGGGCTGTTGTTGGCACCTGCCTGCTATTTAAAGTAATGTCCTGGCAGAGGCATGTACTCGAAAGCACGCATGTACCAGCAACACTCTATGCTTCAACAACAGCCCCAAAATAGCCTTGACAGCTTCAGAGTCATTCAGTGCTGTTTAGCTTTAAGGTTGAACAAAATAATGAAACCATATTGGTATGGTGAAGTGAAATACCAATATCACAAAGGTTATATTGTAAATAACATCTTAAAGGCATTATTATGATGCATACAACCTATGAATTTATTTATAGCACAAATTACAAGTGTTTGACAGGCCTACAAAGCAGGCCTAAAAATATTATAGAAGGACAATGGTTATCACCAAGTCTGATAGATTGGAGATTTTCCTGCAATGTTAACACCCTAGAGCCAATGAAAAATGTTCCAAACAGGATCAGAGATCTTGGAGGCTTGTTACAACTTGAACAGAAAATTGCAACATCACAGCTGCTTTATAGGTCAAATTAGCTTCAGCACAGATTGGATTATCTTCTATGGGATAAGGGTCCGAAGAGGAACACTACTCACTTTTGCTGGGCTAGAGGGTGGCAGAGACAGCACTGTGGCCTGGGCTACAGGTAGAGGTCTCTGGTGGTCATGCACACGGTGGGCCATGTGTGCCCTTGACAGGTAACCAGGCTTCAAGACAGTCACTCTCTCATTTAAGATGAACACAAATTAGGAAACCACTGCAGAGGACAACAGAACTGAGAAGAATGGAAAGAAAAACAAAGAAAGCGGAGGAGAAATGAATTAGGCATTTGCATTAACAGCCCCCCTCTCCCCAACAGCACGCCATGTCGCACTGCCATAATAAACGAACAGCCTGCGTTGTAAACACTGGATTGCATTACACTATAGGAAGCGACAATATTTGAAGCTCTACTTCCATTTCCCCATAAAGCGCAAAATACTTTGCAGACATTAAGCATACTCAAATTAGCCCACTTTTCAACGAACTAAAACAGCCTCAGATGATAACTTGACGGCCACACCTCACTAAAAATAAACTGCGCACTATAGTTAAAATCAGAATAATCAAACAACAGGCCTGTGTCTTGCACTGCTATTGAATGAAATTAATGTATTCGTTAAGAGTGTGCAATCTGTTACCTTTTTCTGTAGAAAGAGGCAAAAATCCGTCTGCTGCTCAGAAATCCTCTTGGTGCCTGTTTGTCATTCAACAGTCAACCCAGATTCTTGCACACATTTCTTGTTTGCTTACTGGAGGATAGTCTGTCGCTCTTGAAACACGCTGTTGTTCTGCACGTCTTCCACTCTGCTGGCTTATTTTTTTAAGGTGATTGGAAAAGGCAGGTGTCACCACTGCGACAGAGAAGGTTGGCTATTTTTAGACGGCGTCTGAGAGGAAATTCTTCACAGAATTACTGGTTGGTTTTGCGCACAAGATTTGTTTGGGCTTTCCAAGAGCTTATCAGATCGAGGACAGCATATGCTTGTGTTTTGGACTACAATATCCAAGAACGAATCTCGCTGGTATGATAAAATCTCGCGAGGACAGCTGCGATGTTGGGTTGCCAGGTTTTGGACTTGCTGCCTAATTCAGCCGCTATTTGCCATGATTAAATTGCCTACTTTTTCTGTTTATTCCGCTCATTTCGACTTTGCCCCTCACTATAGAGCAAATACATAGCAGGGATGAAAGTACAGTTTTTGAGTTTGACGATTTCAACTTTTGATTCTGTGTTTAACCCTTAGTTATCGCCCTAGCTGACCTGAGTTCAGGAGCATTACCAGTGCAGTTGCAGGTTATTATAATAAATATGTGTGGTTGGGGGATTAATTTCACAAGAATACAATTCGAGCTTCTTGGTCTTAATTCTTCCACGGCAAATAGCCGCAAAGTTTCTGAATTTATACTTCTTTCCTGCAGACACATAACTTCCGTAAACTACTTTCAACTAGCAAAGGCATTTGTGACGTAGGTTATTAAATGTCAGCCTGCTAATTGTCAATTGGCCATAAGATGCACACAAGTAATCTCGCTTCAAAGTGTATGGGATTTTACTAAATAAAACCCCAAAATGAGTATCATTCACAGTTTGGCGTTTTACACTGTCGGGGATTGTGTCTGACGTAACCTGGCAACCCTGGAACCTCGCCATAGCGCTGAAAAACTTGTTGTTGTTGTTGGGGAAAATGGCGTCAAACGTAGAGGCCCCGGAGCCTTGGTACCTCGCCCTTCTCGGTTTTGCAGAGCATTTTCGAACCTCGAGTCCGCCCAAAATCCGACTCTGTGTACACTGCCTACAAGCGGTCTTTCAGTTCAAGCCTCCGCAGAGGATCGAGGCCAGGACGCATCTTCAGCTAGGCTCGGTTCTCTACCACCACACCAAGAACAGCGAGCTAGCCCGGAGCCACCTGGAGAAAGCGGTGAGGGCCAGTTGATCTGGGAAAGAGCGGGGATGGAGCGGAGGAGGAGATGGGCACAGGCCACAATCAGCGAAGTCAATAACGGGGGAGTCTTAAAATAGATGTTCATCACGGAAGTTACATGTAGAGGAGCCAAGACTTTGAATTTAGCTACTAGTTAATTCATTTTGTCGGGCGTTTTATTAAATATTCGCGTCGCTTGCTCCAGCCTTTTCATTTTATGGTGTTAGCTAACGTTAAATAATGTTACGGCGCTTCACTTAAAACTTGGCCGGTTAAAATGAGAGCACATCTGACAATATGACATCGCTAACGTGATTTTTTTTTTGTTTTGTTTTGTTTTTGTTTTGCAGTGGTTTATATCTCAGCAGGTCCCCCAGTTTGAAGATGTCAAATTTGAAGCTGCCAGTATTTTGTCAGAACTCTTCTGCCAACAGGTAAGTCTAACTTAAAAGGTAACGTTAAATTTTTAGTAGTGTGCGGTCTCCGTGCCTTTGAATTACGCTCACTTTTGTGAATTAGCACTACTTGTAATACTTGCATTACCATGGTGCTAAAAAGAAGTGGTTCGGCTGGTAAACTTTGTTTTGCTACAACAAACGGTGCGCATTGATCTGCTCATTCATTTTCAGAATTTGGTGGATTCCGCCAAGCCCCTACTGCGCAAGGCTATCCAGATTTCACAGCAAACACCGTACTGGCACTGCAGGTTGCTGTTCCAGCTGGCGGTAGGTGTTCCTATAAATAAGTCCCCCGCTCATTAAATTTACATACGCAGTGCTATCAGTGCCTGACTTTTAGTGGAAACATGGTTTGAAAAGAGACACAGGAACCATAACTCCAGTTTGCACCTGGTTGTCCCTGCAAGATTTCACTTACCGTTTAGACAGTTTTGTGTAGATGGCACAGATCGAAGTTTTAACTGATTGGTGGAATTGTCTCGTTATTTTCTCCAGCAACTGCATACACTGGAGAAAGACTTGGTGTCAGCATGTGACCTGTTGGGGGTTGGAGCTGAGTATGCCAGAGTGGTGGGCTCAGAATACACCAGGTAAATTTTTCTTGGGTTTTATGCTGATTTTCCACACACACAACTTTTAGTAATTTGTGTCAGACACCAGCGATTTTATTAAACATTGCCACTAATGTAGCTATATTACATGGTGATTAAATGTCAGTTGATTTGAAGCACTTGATATTTGTTATAAGCTGACTTGACATGTCTGTTTTGGTTTTCCACAGGGCGTTATTTCTCCTTAGTAAAGGAATGGTAAGTCTTTTGTTACGGTCTTCACTCTCCATATTAGTAGATGGATATTGTTATGTGATTTAAGGTGTAAAACTATGGTAATTGATGATAATTGCATTTTCTTTTTCTTTTTTTTTCTTTTTTTTCAAGTCGGTAAAATTTCTTTATTTGATCCTTAATGTCTTTTTTATTTTATCATCATTGAATTATTTTATTCAGTAATAGCATACTACTACCACTGCTACTACAACTTATAAATGAGCCAACAAAAACATCTTTTTCTAACATCCTGAGTGTGGTGATGTTTTCTTGTCTTGCAGTTGCTGCTAATGGAGAGGAAGCTCGGCGAGGTGCATCCTCTGCTCACACTGTGTGGGACCATCGTGGAGAACTGGCAGGGAAACCCCATCCAGAAGGAGTCCCTGCGGGTCTTCTTCCTGGTCCTACAGGTCACACACTACCTGGATGCCGGGCAGGTATAAAATCTAATCTGGCAGGCTTAAGAAAGCTAATTCCAAAGGTTTGATTGACTTGACACAGATTAACTCCAAGGGAGCATAGTTGGTCAGGATAGGGGCGACCTATATTGATATTGTAATTGTCATAGGATGACAGGCCCATTTCAGTGTCTGGATGTGAAAACCTTATTGAAAAAGTGATTACAGAAAAAAGGAGATGAGGCTGAGACAAGGTATAAACTTGTACGGATTATTGTCTGTGTTTTTCAGGTGAAGAGTGTGAAGCCGTGCCTGAAGCAGCTGCAGCAGTGCATCCAGACCATCTCTACACTCCATGACGATGAGATCCTGCCCACTAACCCAGCAGACCTCTTCCACTGGCTGCCCAAGGAGCACATGTGTGTCCTCGTATATTTGGTAATTCCACTTCTCCTTCTCTGCCTTTGAAAAGCTCCTGATACTTATCGTCTCCCACGTTTATATTTTTTCCTCCCTGGGAAAGTTGACAGAGCATACTTGGTTCAGCAACACCCTGCTTCACACTGATAGAAGTTCATACATTTACATGCCAGAGCTTGCCAAAGGGGTTGCTCTTAACATACTTATTCCACTGTGTCAAAAAATGCTGTGTTGATTGATTATCGTTGTTAAATGTATACTCTATGACTTCACAGGTGACAGTCATGCACTCCATGCAAGCAGGCTATCTGGAGAAGGCCCAGAAGTACACCGACAAGGCCCTCATGCAGCTTGAGAAACTAAAAAGTGAGTTAGCCCACTTTTTTCCTGCCGTTTTCTCTAAAAACAATTTAATATGAACAAGGCTGCAATAAGGAGATATGGTTTTGAACTGGAAAGTGCTAATTGGCACTAATTACTCATATTCTTTTTTTATTTTATCTCTTGTGCCAGTGTTGGACTGCAGCCCCATCCTCTCCACTTTCCAAGTCATTCTACTGGAGCACATCATCATGTGTCGACTCGTCACAGGTCACAAGGCTACTGCATTACAAGAGGTATGTTGCTGCAGTATCCATGGTCATTTCTTGAGTTCAAGTATCCTCTTTATTAGCATTTGTTATTTAGCCGTGTGAAAAAGATGCAGTTGTGTCTCAGACAGAAAAGGCACTACCAAGCACATAAAAGTCCTCAAGTGTAGCAAGCTGGAAAGCTCGCTGTTGAAAAATCCAGTCAAAAAATGAGGAAGGAAATGTGACTTTGAACACTGATAACTTTCTGTTCTGTCCTTCCAGATCTCCCAGGTCTGTCAGCTGTGCCAACAGTCCCCCAGGTTATTCAACAACCACGCTGCCCAGCTTCACACGCTATTAGTGAGTATTTTCAACGTAAACCCTTTCCATCGACCGTGCATGCATGCATTTACATTTGCAGGGCCATGATCAGAAACTGAGCTTATTATTGTGAACTAAGAAAAAAATGAGGTGCTAAAACATTGTCTTGAACAATTTGAAAATATCAATAAAACTGAGACTTTGTGAAAAACTAAAACTGAACTTGAAGAATTTTTGTATGACTAAAATCGAAATAAACAAATGTTTAGTGCTTTTCTGTTTATGTGCAGTGTAAAAATGGAATAATCGTCGAGGTTAAATTTTCAAAGCGGTCCAAACTTGAGTTAGAGATAGATGTACTGAAGAATTTATGTAAATTGAACCAGAAAAATTTACTATCATACAGCGCCTGATTCAGTCAAATACAAAAAACTTTTTCTGGACTTTGATCGTCATATTAAAAAAAAATCACCCCTACCTGAAATATTAAAACAGAACTCAAATTAAATATTTGTTAAAAAAAAAAAAATAAATAAACAAACACTAAAATGTCCTAATCTACACTGAAAGCGAACCAAAAGTAAGCTGCAATTGAAACAATATCAAAGTATATTAAACGATAAAAAATTCTCAAACTGTTAATTTTTAAAAAAAATACATTAAAAACTCTGTCAGGAACACCCGAAAGTAAGAAAATAGTAGGACAAAAAGCTGCTAAAAACTGAAGCCCGAAGTAAAAACTTTTTTTTTTTTGATGAATAATTGACCTATGATGATCTATAATGATCACATCTCTCTTCTGCTCTTTTCATTCCATAGGGTTTGTATTGCATCTCAGTGAACTGTATGGATAATGCAGAGGCACAGTTTACCACAGCCTTACGGGTAAGTGCCTCATTGTGTGTATCTGTTCATATGCAGAGGAATTTCCTTCTTAATATATTTTATTGTATTGCGTTGTATTGTTTTATATATGTGAATTGGTGTTTGTATTCCAGCTTACGACACACCAGGAACTATGGACATTTATTGTAACCAACTTGGCCAGTGTCTACATCAGGGAGGGAAACAGACACCAGGAGGTTAGTTTCATATTAACAGGTCACATCTTTGAAGTAACACATTGAATAGATTGATCTCACAGTAGTTATGAATGATCAGGTTGCGTAAAGAGGATGCACTCTTGGTTCCATGTCAAGGGCCTATCCCATAATTCAAAGTGTCCAAACACAGCAAGGAGTTGCAAGTTGTTTCCTTCTCTCCGGATTACATAACATGATTTCTTGGAGTTGGCTGTTTCACTCCGGCTTTCACATTGATTTTATTCATGCATGCAGCTTTCATGTGGATGATTTCAGTGACACATATCAAAGACAACCCAACAAAAACTATTAGAATGAACAATTGAAGGGAATGAACCATATTTGTTTTTTTTTTTAATTACAAATGACTTTGAAGTAAAGTATGAATGAACCCAATATTCAAAACCATTTGCATTATTTTCTATCCATTTCCCCTCTAGCTGTACAGTCTCCTGGAGAGAATAAACCCAGACCACAACTTCCCAGTCAGGTAAGAAGCATAAGACAGTCCCAAATGCATGTTTTCATTCTTTTTCAGTGTGCATTTAGACAAATATGTAGAAAAGCTTCATTTTTAAACTGTGATGCAACCCAAGTTGAATCACCTGTATGTTTGTGGTACAGCTCCCACTGTCTCCGTGCTGCAGCCTTCTATATCAGGGGACTCCTGTCCTTCTTCCAAGGACGCTACAATGAGGCTAAGTATGGAATCTGCCAATCTAACATTGTTTCATAAACACACTTGCACACACATGGATTCACCCTGAACTGATCAGAGTGAAGTTTTCTACTCTCACATTAAAATTCAAAACACTCTTGCTGATATCAACCACAGTGTGCCCTCAGTATTGTAGGCTACCTCTTTGTTCTTGTGTTGCAGGCGTTTCCTCAGAGAAACCCTGAAGATGTCCAATGCTGAGGACCTGAACAGACTGACCGCCTGCTCCCTGGTTTTGTTGGGCCATATCTTCTATGTACTGGGAAACCACAGAGTAAGACTAAATTCCTGACCATTGTCCAAAGTCTACACAAAAGCTGACTTGGCTCTTACTTTTCACTATGTGGCCAAACCATGAATTGGGTCAACAATAGGTATGAATACACAAGACTAAAAAGAACACTGTGTCCTGTCAACGTAAGAATTTTTTATCAAAACTTTAATAGAGACGAGTGGATCATAAATCTCGTTTCCCTGGAATTGTTTGCCAAATTCAGCAGTCTGTGATGTTCTCTACTGCTTTCTTCTCTGATAAATTATCTTCCTCTCCTCAGGAAAGTAACAACATGGTTGTGCCAGCGATGCAGCTGGCCAGCAAGATCCCTGACATGTCGGTTCAGCTGTGGTCCTCAGCCCTGCTGAAAGGTACACAGTGACCCACTCCCTTATCTTCTTAATGTCTCGTTATTGTTTTTAGATTTCCAGTTGCAAGCACTTGGCTGAAAACAGGATTGTCTGACCTCAATATGTGATTTTGTAATCACATATTGGATACTGGCACAAAATCTTAATTTTCTACCACTATTGTCAGCAAAATAGGGGTGCACTGGTTGTATTTGTTTTGGTCGGTCGTCATTGCCAGTTTTTATTTATTTATTTATTGATTTAGTCTGACTTTCCAATAATGATCCCAAAACTGATTTTCTTAAATTTAACATAATTAAGAGCCTTTAATCATTTTTCAAACCCTTTACAGTCAGTAGTTACTGCTTATGTAACAATGAGTTTGCTGTCCTAGTTCTTAAAGGTTTGTCACATTAAAACAAAAAAAATCTTTCTGAAACTGAATAGCGGACTCTTAGCAGTAACTGACTGAATTGAAACTATATGACAGGCCTCAGAAATAAATGTAACTGAGCTTAAATGAACAGAAGTATATATTTTATATTTCAAGTAACTTTTACAAAACTGAAGTCCATTATAGGGATCTTGTTTTGTGCAAAAGTTTGTGGTATGAATCATAGACTGTATATAAAGAATAAATAATATTTTATGATAATTTATGATATTCTTTATATACAGTCTATGGTATGAATATAGCACCAGCAGAAACGTGACAGGTGTGATCTTTCCCTTGCATTTCTTTCTTTTGGACATCATAAAGGGCTTTTTTTGAAAAAAATAAGTAAAATAAATAAATAAATCTGCACATGCAGTTGTTGACTGGCTAGACAAATAGCTGATCACCAGTGACTTTAGTCTTTGCAAAAACGATCTGCCTTTGGTCACTAGCCGATTCATTGGTGTGTCCCTACAACAAGATGCAGAAAATGCAGACGGCCATGTGTTGTACTTGCAGACTTGAACAAGGCCCTGGGGAATACCATGGACGCCCATGAAGCAGCTCAGATGCACCAGAACTTCTCCCAACAGCTGCTGCAAGACCACATCGCTGCCTGCAGCCTCCCTGAGCATAACCTCATCAGTGTATGTACAGCAGCTTTGCTCGCCTCTCCAAGTTTACACATCATTTCTCTGTTATTGCTTTTTACTCCACTGCCTGGTATAGCTGTTTTTATTTTTCTATTTTTTTTTTCTTCGACTCCTTCTGCTTACCTCTCATGTTATGTGTTTTCTGTGATATCATGATTAAAGTGTCTCTGTTTTCTTTTTTCCTTTTTCCTTTTTTTTTTTTTTCCCAGTGGACTGACGGCCCTCCTCCGGTCCAGATCCAAGCCCAGAATGGCCCCACCACCAGCCTTGCAAGCCTGCTATGAGCCTGCTTCTTCTGTCTCACACATGACACTAGCTGGTACATAATATCACATGCAAGGGATGGATGCCTCATAACCTGCTGTCCGGACCCACTGTAGTCAAGACGTGAGAGTTTCACGGTTAGGGCCTTCACTCTCTGAGCTTCTCACAATGGCTTTCTAATAGTCTGCTAACAATTTCATAACTTTTCTAAAAGAATTGCCACTACTGTTTGACACTTAGCATATGCCAACCTCTCAGATGGATTTCACTGGGTAAAGGGGCATATCATATGGAATGGTGAAGAACACATCATTGGATTGGTGAAGGACACACAGCAACCTACACAAAGGGCTTCTTTGCCTCAGATATCAAGAATCCTTCTATCCAGTAGCCAGGTTTCTTTCCTTTTTTTTGGAAAATAAAGGGGATAGATATTGGGGCAGCAGAAGAAATGTAGAAGAAATTAATTTATTCATGTTGATATTTTTGTAACTGTTGGTAAATATTTTACAGCTTGGCGTTTGTATGAATGCTTTTTTTCCCCCCTCATGCATGGAAGTTACTGATGTGGATTCCCTGTACAATTGTTGCTGACCTGCTAAAAATGAACCCTTGGTAGATAATTTCTTGCACAATATCCACATTAGAGAGAAAAGAAACATCTTGTCATACGTTTTTGCAAAATAATCAGTTGAATTTCATGCTGTAAGGCTACATTGGTAATTGCTACGCAGTTCTTTAATGGACCAGTAGGTGGCTCTGTTGTCATCTGTCAGCAATGTTTAAATACTTCAAAATTTTATAGCATTTGGTGGCTATATGAGATGCCACTTAACCTTAAAACAAAAAAGAGAAAGAAAAAACCTCATTATACTCATGTATATTTTTGAATTTCCATAATATATGAATTCCTGTTCATGTATTCAGTTTTACAAATCATGTCTAGACTTGGAGCTCACAGTAATCTTCAGATATTCAAAAAGTGAATTTATTTTATTTTGTAATATTTTAATTTGTCTCTAGTTCTAGTTAATGGTTTTCTTTACAGTATGTTTGTATAGATTTG
Source organism: Neoniphon sammara (assembly GCA_900302535.1). Lineage (NCBI taxonomy): Eukaryota > Metazoa > Chordata > Actinopteri > Holocentriformes > Holocentridae > Neoniphon > Neoniphon sammara. Next base: position 23,620 of record OMKZ01020602.1, on the reverse strand, counting down.
CCACTTGTTGAACCTTTATTGTACAGTGACATTTTATAAAGTCAATTTAGTAAAGTGTGATATGTATTTTTAGCTACCCTATGTAGAAATCAAACTCAATGCTTGGTATTTAAAACTCTCTGTAAGGATGCAGTTTAAGCTTGAGTACAGGCCATATTCTATCCAATGCCCATGTTTTTATTGCTTACATTGTTTTCAACAATTTTCCAATAAAAATATGATTGAAAACGGTAGATTACTTATTTACACATCATTCCTAACATAGCTGAATTTATGTAGCACTTATTAAAATATTTTTGCAAAAGGGCTTTACAGCATGAAAAAGGCAATGTGTCAAAGTGCAAAGTACAAATGAATCAATAAAATGAAGGTAGAAAAGTTTTGCAATGCCACAGATTTCAGATGAACTTGAATGTCACTTGGTTACATTTTTGTTTCACGCATCAACTGAATGTTCAAACCCTAGGAAAGTAAATGAACTCAAAACATTTCCTGCCTTAAAACATGCAAGACCTTGAGACTGTTTTCTAACAATATGTCAATAATGCCACACTGACCACCTTTAAACTGTTTTCCTAACAAAATGTCAGTGAGGAGGTGTAATGCAAGGCTTTCCAAACCTATAGGAGAAGTGATTAATACCACAATAGCACAAGATTGTGTAATGCAGGAAATCGACTAAAATGGTGCGGTTGTTTATTATGAACAAAAAGGAAATGAAGGAACAACTTAATAGCAGCAGTGCCGATGATTAATAGCAACTTTATGTTTCTCTGACAGCAGCAGCGATTATCGTGACACTTATCTAAATGTTTTGTGCAACCACGTAATCTCAGTCTTCAGGAAAATTCTCATAATTCTTACCTTCCACTCTTGAAGGTTTTTTCCACCAACATGAGACACGACACTATGTTGCGGCTAGACAAAATAACCTTGTGCCTGATTACATCCATTCAAAATACCGGTGAAGTTAATGTCAACATTTTTCCTCGCTGTGGCATGAATCACTCCTTGTACCTCTGAACTTTAAATGGAGGTGATGCCATGGGAAGTTGATGGTTGTTAAACTGACAACTGCAGTCAAGTGCTTTTTCTCCTGAATCTCAGATAATGAAGAAATGTATATTGTTAGATATGATTTAAAAAAAAAGCGACTGGCCTTCGTCTTTGGTCTTTGACTGGCAAACTTTTGCCAGAGGAAGACCCTACAGTCAAAACGTTGCACATCACCTTCTTTTTTCATTGACTTGTGATTGTGTCGTGCACCTGTACCCAACTTGGGTTGGAAGTGCACACCATTGTGTTATTTCTACATTGCAGAAGTCAACCACTTTTTGTCATATAAAACCACAAGCATGATACTGAATGGAGCTGATATATACTCAGTTTGAAAGCACTTATTTGTACCACTCTGAGATGCATTTAACATTGGAATGATTATAGATTCAATGACACTATCTGCAGCTGACAGTATTTTTTATAATGTTATTTTATGGCAAACCTGAGATTTATGCCTCCTTATTTTTATAATTACCTTAAAAGTGTTTGTTAATAAAGGTTGGCTTGCATTTGCAAATGAAACATCTTGCCTTGTGTACTCCACCTTGGTTCCCTGCAGCTTCACATGCTCAGATCCAGTAGGTGTAAGTTTCTTAAATCATCAGTATTACTCAGATTACTTTTAATTCCATTTTGAAAATACAAATAAAAAGCTAATGATAAACCAGGTGCAGGTGGGGAGAGGCGCTGGCATGCAGTTGTTGCAGCTGTAATGTATCCTCTAGGGCTGACTCTGCACTGAAACAAAGCAAGAGTGTGAGCTCCAGCTCATCTGGCTTTGTCGTTGCTTGCTTTTGCTTTGCCACGATGAGTGCAGATGGGCAGCAGCTGTGATCAGTGTCCATTACGTGGCTCTTCCCCACTCTCCCTGACGGCCTACTGTGGCTGCTGCTGGATCTGGTGCTAAAGCTACACCAGTGAAGGTCCTTGGAGACCCCAATCACAAAAACTTCGTTCCTACCTTCATTCCCTTATCTCCTGAATGTGTGTGATGAGTCAAGGGTGAAGAGAAGACCACTGCTCCTATGTCCCCCTTGCCACATCCAGCAGGTTCTGTAGAGCAGCTTGAATAGGCAGAAGCCCATGGGCACATGGGCACAAACAAGCATGAGGTCCCAGCTGTGCCCATCTTCATCCACAATTACTACAGAATTTCTTTTTAGAGTCTGAATCTCTCTACATGGCTGCAGACTGTGAACTGTGGTTCAGAGGTGATGTACCTTAAGCAGCTAGGCTGCTTTTAGCCAGGAGATGAAGAGGGCTCCTTGGTAAATGAGGATGCCCATAGGATTGCCTACTTTGGAGAACAGCAGCACCAGAATGTGGGCCTCAGCCTCAGAAGTGATCTATCTTAAGGTTATTGTCTGGTTACAAAGTCCATCAGCACCAGGGTGTATTTAGGCAAACTTCAGGGACAGGCCCATCAGATCTGTGCCAGTGTGATCAATGGCACCTCAATGATGGCCGCAGGCATGGTTTTATATCTATGGCCACAGGAGCTAAGGGAGCTGGGAGGCACTGGTTTGCACAGTCTTCTGACACACCAGACACCACCAGACAAAATGTTTCACCTCTGTCTCCAGCAGTCCCTGAGCTGCTTCAGGGTCTTCTGTGGTAGAAGGTGGGTCCTGAAGGAAATTTTGGACAAAGAAAGCACCAGCAGCTCCCAAAAAGTAAAAATTAAACTTTAAAAAATGGTGATTCAAAAAGTAGCGCCATAGTCATTAACAAAATGAAGACCCAAGCAAAGCACAAATAATAGACAAAAGTATATGGAAAATGACAAACATTAATAATAAAAATACAAAATTCAACAGTAACTGATGCTATATTCACACCAGGATTATAGGTAAGGTTTTTGATAAAATAAGCAATTTCCCGGTGGGGATCAATAAAGTTTTCTGAATCTGAATATATAAAAGTATGTTTGTAAGATTAGATGTAAAAGGTGACACTGAATGAGCTTGTCTCATTTCCTCAGGCAGATTGTCAAAGAGCCCCAGGGCTCTATATAGGCTATATTTTATATAAAGAGGAATTCACTGAATAACAGCAAGGATGTTTCCTTTAAAAATAATACATGGCTAGACATTTTACTTTTAAAGGGGTTGTTGCAAGGTACCTGAGTGGAAGTGGCTTATGAAAGGTAGCTTATTCATCCTTCAGAAAAAAAAAGTGATGCAAGAATCCTCACCTCACTTTGTTCAGTGCATCATGAATTTTCATGGAGTGCCATGCATAAACAGCACAAAAAGAAAAAAAGTCTTCTGCTCCTGCAGTCAGGTGAGAGCAGACAAAGTAAGATGTGTACACAAGTGCTAATCTGAACTGCATGGGTTTGTTGTCATTGTTTTGAGTGATATGAGAAGGGGCTTTATTGCAGACTATCTGATGAAAGGATGCAGTTTGCGTTGAACCATCTCAGCTGGCAGTGGTCAATTCACTTGGAAATGATAAGTTTCTGTGGTGAGGAGGGAACACCCAGGCCTTAATATTTGTGTGATACAGTAAAATACATGTTTCATTTTTTCCCCAATGGTTGAGCTATAGTTCTCCTAAAACAGCTGTACTCTTGTTGTCTCACTGCTTATAATTTCCCAGGTGTAATTTCTGCCTTGAACATTGGAAAAATCCTAATTCCGAATATTGTTGAACGCAGCATTTTCGTTTGGTAGTCGGAATGTTCTTAGTTCCGAGGTTCATTTGAATGCAGCATGACGCCGCATGTGGTGGCTCATTACATTATCTGGCAACCGGAGTGGCAGCGGACAGAAGAGAGGGGATCCCCTGGATATTTTCAGCGATTTACGGGTGTAGCTATCTTAAATTAAACATCAAAACAATTGAAAAACTTGGTGAACTCGGCCAGGCTGCTCCTATACTGCGTAAGTTCACAGATTAAGTACCATATAAACTAATTTAACCTTTTAATTTTGAACTTAATTAAGATGACGACGGGAAGTTTTTTTCTCTATCGACGGTAGCTCAGCTCAAGTGTGCTAGCTAGCATAGCTTGATATGGGTTGGCTAACAGCTAACGTGCAAGGTATGGTTTGTGTGTCGCTCTCAACTGCACACACACACCTACCGAGTACCGACTGCCAAGAACAAACCGCCTCAAAAAGTCTAGGAATAATATAACTCAAACTTTGATAACAAAACTTGTTCCAGGATGCTTCAATAGTAAGATGACTATTTTATGTACCCTTACTGATTTACGAAACTCGAAGACAAAACTTTCAGATTGTGTATATCATGAATGCCTGATTATTTGTGAGTGAATCTGAAGCGACTGTCTGTCTGGCCAGACGACTGTCCAGGGAGTTAACGTTAGCAGGCTAACTTAGCTAGCAAGCTAGCCTGTTAACACTAGCGGGGAGCCGACATGGGGTCGGTTTCATTGTCTGTGGTGTATCGCTATTTGGACGTGTACAAAGATTCTAGCCAAATATAATCATCATCGTGTATAAATGTGTGTAACGTTAGACTTCAACCTCAATGATTTTGCATCATCTAACCGCTGATAACCATATCTGTTAGCTAGCCTTAGTTAGCCCTTGGTGTTGTAGCTGGACAGATGGACAGGTTGTTGTTGGCAAGCCAAGTTAGCATGAGATAGCTTGTTGTTGTTGATGGGTTGGTTGGAAAGAGGTATTTTATTGGGCAGAGTTGCATCACTAAAGTTTATGGATATGATGATACGTTTTACTACCGGATATTCCAAAGCCGGCTATTCTTTCTTGAGAACGGATGGATATGATTATAGCGTAATGATCCCTTTATTTCAGAACTTTGTCAGATTAGCTCAACCGTGAAAAGCCTCTTTATGGAGGCGTAATGGTGGACGGTGTTGCCTCCGTCGGGGTGTGTGTCTGTCTGTCCACGACGGGTTGGTAGCAATCACCCACACGAAACCATAGACAACTCGGGGACGACTTTGTCTCTCATGCTGTAAAATATAGGCTCCGGTATTTCTAAACAAATTATGTATTTCTGTAATTAGGTATCTTTCTCTTAAGTCTTGAGACACTCTCTATAACTACTATGCACTTTTTTTGGGTCAGGACAGGTATTTGAAGGCATTCCTGCTACTTGGGACAGCTTGAGGGGGCTGCATACACCTGTCTTTCAGGTGTATTTTGGCTGAACAGTGCTGTGGCTATTCATTGTTTTGCCAAAGCAAATGCCCTCCATTGAGAGCATGCAGGCAGTGGGCACCCTTGGCTAGTGATGGGGGACACATGTCGCTTTGCATTTTATGATGGGCCATGGAGTGGCCGGAGGAATAGTGCCTCTTGTGAAAAAACCTCCTGAGAGTGATGTGACCAGACAGGCATGACTCCACTGACTTGAGATCCACTCTTGTTCTGCTGCATCATGGATGAAACTTTTTGAAAGATACCTCTGTATTTTCAACCACATTTTTTTTTTCATTTGGATCATAAATAAGGGTGCAAAGGCATCTAGTTTATTTCCTCAGTGTTGCCACAGTGAGCCTCTGCCATTGTTGTGGTCACACTCATTTTCATGTTTGTTATGGAATGTAATTTATGCATAATTATTTTCATTTGTTTTTCAGTCACGGCATGGATCATAGTAGTGTAATCATGATGTGGAATCTGCATTAATATGAAAGGTCAGAAAATGATGAAACTGTAGTGCAACTCAAAATGCATCGTGTCCTTTTAGTAATTACATTTTCCTAACATATCTAAACTACAAAAACAGTATGTATTTGGGCCATAGAATTTTATATTACTTTTAAATACATTAAACATGAGCCATGGATGTGAGAGATATTAGAGTGGATATCCCCTTTATTTACTATAGGCCTTGACAGAACACAGGCCTAATCCTGATTTTAACATAACATATTTTTTCCCCCTGAGAAACAGTTAAAGATTTCTCAGATTCTTACCTGTTCTAATGCTTCACAATGAGATCTAGACCCCGTACAGGCCACAGCTCTTTGTAGAGCAGTATAGCATGGATCTTATTGTTTCCATCCATCCACATGTCTGGCTGAGGTGTTATCATAATAGCATCTGTGTAGCTCACTGTGGTGCACCATTCAGCACTGCAGTGAGGGTCCGTGGTAGACTGTGAGCGAAAGCAGAGTTAAGGCTAGGTCACACCAGGTAATTTTAACAGATTCAAAGCCTTACTGGACTGTCCAAACGCAATCGATTGTTGCGGAATATACTGTAGTGTGAATTGCTCAAGACTGGAGACTTTGGCCATGTCCACAACAAGCTGGGTAAATTTGAAAACACATCATTTTTGTCTCCATTTTTGGCTTTCAGTCCTAAGCTGGTGTTTTCCAACCACAAAAACAGGGCTTTTTGAAAATGCTCTCCAAAGTGTGTAAATTTGAAAATGCTGGTCTGGCATTGTAGTGTAGGCGGGGAAAATGTAGCTTTTGAAAACAATGACATAGGATTTTGCTATCCCTCCTGTGAGCCCTGATGAAGGCCTATGGCTGAAACATCTTGGCTTTTTAAATATTTTTTACTGTGATTTAGACATTTCAACGCTTTTTAACTATTTGTGGAGGAAGAATTGCCCTGGAAGTTTTTGTGTTACTATTTCATGTGGCTATCTCTCATCCAAAGAGCTCCTTTTAGTTTTTTAGACCTTCCCACAGAAGCGCCTACCTACAGATATCTGAGATTACTAACATAGGATCGTAGTGATCTAGGCCATAGTCTAGTATCGAGCATGCGCAGGCCATGCACACACGCCTGCACATGCTCGGTAGGGGACATAAAGCATTTTAGGGCGTTTCAGTGGAGGCGGCGGATTGTGGGTATAACACCAATACAGCATTTTCAAATCTACCCGGCTTAGTGTGGATATGGCCTTTGGCCCTCCCAGCAACTCCAGACCAGTTGGAGCCTGACAAGATTTTTTTCAAATGTTTGATTTCATCAGGCCCAGTCTGGCTGGGCTAGTGTGGTGTGAAGCAGTCCAAGACTCACCAGTTCTTAAATCTGACAGTGATCGTAGCAGCAGGCAATGAGAGTTTAGCTCAAGGGGTAAGAAATAAAGAATGGATCAGGAGAGAAGTCAGTTTCATCAGCAAGAATAACAAACTTTATTTATAGTGAACTGTTCAGGATGAATGGGAAAACATTTTTTGAATGACAAAATAGGGTAGTGATCAGTCACTCAACGTCATGTGTGACACACCTTTGACCTATGAATTATGTGCACGACTCCCTGATGTGGCAGAAAGCATTTACTCAGGACCAGGTGTTTTGTCTGAACTTTTGTTGCCAGGGAAAATTTGATCAGTCTAAAAGTCTGACCTGGGCTTTAGTTAAGCAGCAGGGTTGGCTCTGCTGTGTTGTAGCTTTCGGACAGCTACAGCTGTACAGATGCAGATACAAAGGTAAAGAGGGTTTAAATACTATTAGTGCTTTATGCTCATCTCTGAAAATATATTTGTCAGGCCCTGTGATTTAATGAGAGAGTTAGTGGTTGTCTGTGCATCCTCTCAGCAACTATATCTTTTATATCCAGGTACAGGTCAGAAGTGGGCAGGTGCTATAGGCTGAATATTACTGATTATAAAAGGAAATTGTAATTACTAATCTCTAACTAATACATCTGAAACAGGCTTTTCTTCTTAGATACTAAATATTCAAGGTCTGATTTGTGATGGCCTGCTCGCTGCGGCTGGTTGTAGTATACTGTCATTGTTAACAGGTTAACAGGAAATGCTGGGTGGAACTGAGGTTTTCCCTAATCCAGCTAGTTGCAGGGCTTCAGTCACATTGGCTGCGCTCTGAGACTGAGACTGGCCTGGGCTCAACTGAGTCTGTGGAGAATATATTGTAGTATGAGAGATATGGGACCCTCATATTATCATGTTTAAGTTTCATAGCGATTTGGCCAGTGTAGTGTGCTCAAGCAGACTGTAATTTTGTGCTTTTTCATCCCATATAATATGTAGTCAGTTTGTCCTCATTTTTTGTTTTAAATCATGAAACATACCTTGCTTACTTGTCATGTTTGATCAGTTACATAGTTAAGCAACATATGGATGGCTACACTGAGCGATCAGAACTGGACCTGATCGAGGCGTATTTTGATTGATTTGTATTGGCTTCATGATGCCAGATCAAATCTCAATCCATTCATATATTTATGTAATATCTTTGCTGTTTTATTTACGCCAGTCACCACTTTAGTTCAGTGAGGCAAGTGGTATGAAAGTACAGACTGTGGATGAAGGTGGGTTGCACTAACAGTGTGGAATTATTTTAAATTGCAGACAGGCAGCAGCCCAACAGCAACGTGTAATGCTTGCACTGCAGGTATTTCAAGTGGCGGAAGCAACAGAGCTGCTTTCAATGTCATTGTATTGGAGGGGATTTATATTTATACTTAAGCTAAGTTTTTGAACATGGTAACCAAAGTGACAAAAGTTTAAAAGAAATGCAGCCTGGCTGAGGGTTATTTATTGTTAATACATTTGTTTAACTGAGTATTAAGCTCACCTTTCCTTGTTTGATTTTTTTTTTTTTTTTGTAATTTTAGACAGATCACAGTGATGTTCGTAATACACAGCCGCTTTTTAGAAATCACCTGTTCACACATGTAAGTAAGAGGAGGCCATGACAGATGTTGTAGTTTTGTGTCCTCTCAGTAAGCCTAGTTATTAGATACTTTAAGGGTGTGATTAATATTATTATTTTGTCCTTTTAAGATTGTCTGTATTTCTGTCAGGTTCGATGTGTACAGCACTAAATGCCAGAGGACAATGGCAGTTGCGTTGGCCATGGGGTCCCACCCATACGCCTCAGGCAATTCTCATAGGCGGTGGAGAGGAATCTTCCAATGTTTGACTGCCTGAACCATTTTGTGTTTACTCTGTTTGACTTTTTATTGACTCTACTATGGGTGCCAGGTTTACAGTCAGCCTAACCTGTGTTAGAGAGTTAGGGGTGCATGCGTGTGAAGATGATTTAGGTTTCTAGTACAACAGAGTTAACCTTGGAAGGTTTCAACTGTATTACAAACATATAGACACTCCATCTGTTTTAGGACCTGTTCATGCCCCTTTCGCACACTCGCCATACGCAACATTAAAACCTATACCCAGTCTGAGGAGTGCCTGAAGATGTTGAAGACAGTAGCTGCATATCGCAGGCTCCTCCATGCCATTAAACTGGTTTTCTATGTTCTCTGTGTTTTTCTAGATCTTGTGACACTACATACATATGTGTAGTATTTTAGGAATAAAACCGAAATGGAGACAAAGAAGAGGCGCTTTCACAAACTATTAATAAAAATGAAGATCAATTGTTTAATCTCTCTGTGTCAAAGCAATATAATTTCCTCCTCTGTAGTTTTCTGCGGTGTGGTTGCCATGATAATGGAATCGCGCTCTGATTGGGAAGAAGTGACAAGCTGGGAAAGGTAAATATCCTTAACTCAGGTGGTGACAGCAGAACGCCAAGTGTATAGTGGCTGTCAGCAGCCGCCGTCACCTCCCTTGTGGCTGTGGCTCCTGCCGCCATCATGTGTACATTGACAACAATGAAGGTGGCGGTGATAACTGCAAACTGAACTTAATTCAAACAAGTTTTCTCACTGCGTAGCTATATTTTGGCAAACACCCGATGAAACGCTGCTCTCTTATCAGCATGGAGATGTGAGACTCGCCATGCATCACTCTATGGGTCTGCCTGGTATTCCTTAAGGAAATAGCGACCTATTAACCAGGTAGCCCATATGGCCAACAGTGAAATGGCCCTTTAATGAAAAGTGAGGTGTTGGTTGTTGGGAGAGTGCCCTGTATATTTATGGAGTCATTACTTTTTATGAAGAGGCAGATAAATTAATGAATTAACACAAGAATATTTTTGCTTCTTGTTTTATGAGCTGTGCGGTAGAGATGGCCAGACATCATAAAGCCGAAAGTTAGATGCACGAAAGCTAATGAACCCATGAGACTAAATACACATCGACACATTAAGTATTGAGCCTTCATAAAGTTGGTTTTACAGTAATTCATGTGCTATTAACGTGGCACTCATAGCACACATTTAGATGTTATCATTCATTGCTCCATTTTTCCAGTAGGTGTACAACAATCGCTTTCACTGTGTTTTAACTGGCCAGTGCTGACATGGCAACTCTGAAACTCTCAGTGCGGCAGGCAGGACAGCCACTTGGATGGATGCAGCATCAAGGCATGTATCCAAGAGGGGAACCAACTGTCCCAGTGTCCTGCCTGTCTCCATGCTACGTGGCTGTTAGTACGTGTGGTGTGTGTGTGTGTGTGTTGTGCAGCCTAAAAACCCATCTTACCTGGGATTTGTTACCTCAGCTTATTTCTGTAATGACAAATGAATTGACTTAAAGCCATTTTATTGTTCTGTATCAAAATGCTTCCGTAGCTACGCCATAGGTGTCCTTTGTGTCATTTTAGCCTGTAGAGGCTGCTGATGTAGTTTACTTGCACCTCCAAAAATGTAACTGCATGTAGAGAGACACAAAACCATAAGAGCTATGAAAGGTAAGCTTGGCTGCTTTGTATTTCCTCCCAGGGGTTTATGGTTGATTTCTACTTATAGTGAAGACAACATGCTGGTGAAAGAGTGATGAGCTAAGGGGGTTTGCAAATATGTTCAGTTCTATAACACTTCATCCCCAGATTGTAAGGATGGTCAAATATCATTAAGTCTGTTGCAAGAAATATCCTTGAACTTAAGTGTGGACACCATGAAATGTGTCCCACAGTGGACACGTTGCATTTCAGAGAATGTAAGCATGATTACTTTTTTTTTTTTTTTTTTTTTTTTATCTGGCCTTTGTTAGCACACAAGTAACAAAATGTGCCACAGCCATCTAGCGTTTTGGCTGGCTATGTGTAGACCCATCAAAGCAGAACCTTAACCTTACACATCTGTAAACCACAAGGGTGCAGCTACAGAGACACTCAGACACAGAACCATAAATTGTCTCTCAAAGGAGTACTACTTTGGCTTAAATGCATGTATATTTGTGTGCTGACACACATGCTGTCTTCCTCTGGAAAGCACATTGAGATGTATTCTGTGCATGAAATGTGCTTTACAAATGAAATTTGATTGATAAATGACTGTTTGAGAGTTTTGGCCTTTGGTTACTTTATATCTGACAAGAGGACCAGAAAACCATCTGTCTCTGGTACATTGTTCTGTCCATTGTGTATATTAACCCTTTCGCGTATTGTATGGTATTTAATGGCATTTTTCTGCAGTTTTCCTTGAAAAAAGTAAAAAATAGGGATGCACGTGTGGCATATTTGGCCTGTATCGTGCTAAAATCAGGTTTATTTTTTGATGAATTTCCAGAATTATGATTCCACATCACCACAGAGCATGTCAGAAATCAAATCAAAAACACTTTTTTTCCTCCTCGCAGGACAGGACTAGGTCTCCCCAGGTTTAAACCAATTCCTTTATTTCTAACCAAGAAAAATGAATTGTCCCTAGTGAGTTTGTCCCCAACTAAAGAAATTTTAGTTGACTAAAAATCATAGCATTTGATCACCTGTTCATGTGGTTCGTTAAATAAACAGTTAACGCAAAAATAAAATTTAGAGAGTTATAGATACTTCAAGATGTTGTACACACCATGGCATCACCTAGATAAAATCCTGCTGATTATGTTTTTATAAAAGTTATGATAGCTGACCTAAACTCAAAATTTAAGACAAATGACCTAGTTTGCCCCATTGTGTTCTTTAGCAGTACTTTGTGCCCAGTTCCTGGTTGTCTCGTCTGGTATACTGTACTCCTTCGCACCCTATGGGCCCTTTTTTCCCTTCTACTCTGGTCACTTCCTGCTACCGTCCATTTCCAAGAAATGTAATCTGATAGGAGTCTGTGTGTGTCCTGGCCTCCAGTCTATATGTGGGTATGAGCTTCTGGTTTTACAGGATTTATGCAATAGACATTTGGAAGCAATTTGGCTGAAATTGGAGATTATCCGTCAAGGATATTTGAAACGGTTTAGCTATTCCTTTTTATTACAGCAAGTAAACTTTTGTGGTTGAAAACTTATCCAATGATTTTGTGATTAAAGGCTCAACAAAACAACTGGAGAAGGTTGACTCAGCTGCTGAGTTTTTAATGAAGCTATTCCTTATGGCATTTGATGGAAATGGAGTGAGAAAATGTGAGCTTTTCTAGCTTTCCCAAATTCTCATCTCTATCTACATTGGTTTCCCTCAGTGGTAAGCAAATGATGTGTCAATTGATTATTCAAAAAAAAAAGTGTTGAGTAGATTTTTCCTGTGCGTGTGTTCATGCCCCGAAACCCAACGGAGCTGAGGGTTGAGAATGAGAGAAGGGCCTGTGCTTCTAATTTGGATGTTAGGTTGGTAAATCTGTGAGAGAGCACACATCAGTAGCAGTAGTATGTTTCCTTTTTTTTTTCTTTAATGTGACCGTCTGTGTGTGTGTGTGTGCGCGCATATGCATTCCTGTGTGCTCACGTGCAAATGCAAAAGCCTGGCTTGCACTTCCTGGGCTTACTGCTGTTGTCGTTGTCACGTTGCTGAGGGAGAATCCAGGTGGAGCCATGCACACATACACGCACTCTCTCTTTCTCTTTCTCTCTCTCTTTCTCTCTGTTTGTCTCTCACCCCATTTCCCTCTCTCTATCTCTGACCCTTTTTCTCTCCCTCCCTCCCTTTCTCTCTCCCTCATACACACACACACACACACACATACGGACAGGCAGTCTGGCAGATTCAGGGTTAAAGGCTTCCATTTTGTTAGGTAACACCCTAATGGTCTGATCTGTCAGTGGCGTTAAAATGGCAGGGGCTTAACCCTTGGCGTTCAGGACACAACCAGTAGGGGCACACTCTCTTAGGCTGGCCCAGCCAACAGCAGAAGAACTGAGAACGGGGGTTGAGTGAGTAAGGGAGGGGTAGAGGGAAGGAGGGACAGTGAGCGAGTCAGAGGGAAAAGACAAGGAAGAGTATTTTTCAGTTGGGTACAGTTAGATTATAGCTCAGCTAGTCACATCTACGCTTTACACCCCTTTCCCTCCCCCAGCCGTGGCACCTCCTCAGCTGGGTCCCTGCCCCCACTCGTAGTCTGGTGAGCACAGATTAGGTTAGGTAGTCTATTTTTTTCATCTACGTGATAGAGACTATCAAAGGAAAGGAACTTGGATGAGTGTGCTCCTCGTTTGATAGCCTGAATGTTTTAATTTGTGCGTAGGAGATGATGTCACCCCAATGCCAACAAAGCAGTAGGAGTAGTCCTTTATGGTAAATGATAAGTAATCTGGAATTTCAGTTATGATCATACTGTGGTATCTGACAGTAAAGAATTTCACAATTTGAGCGATTAATTCAATATCAGGAGGGTTGGATATATAAGCCACACAAGAAAAGGAGTTGTTGCTTCATTCATTTTATTGGGCAGTAATAATCCATAGTTGTATTGCTTTTATTGGACAGTATAATTGTTGTTTCCCTTCTCATTGAACCCAGAGGACTCTGTTGAAAAGCCTCAGTATGTTTTAAATGGCTGTTAATGTGTTGGCTGGCTGGGTCCAGTCCCAGTGGGGAGATCATTACAGTGCTGCAGATGAGAGGCTAGCCCACTACCTGAGGGGATGAGCTTTTGCCATTGATCTGCCACTCTCTATGAACTACTGGACACAGTGGGAGACTGACTGAGAACAAAACCCATCGTGTCAGTCCAGGTCACAGGATTTCCATCTGCTATTAGGCACATCCATATTGCCGTAAAATATTATGAATTTGCATGGAAGACTGTTTTTTCCCCTGCTGTTCCTGCTTTATACGCAAGATGACGAGGCTGGCATAAGCCCATGCAGTCCAAACAAAGAAATCTTAATTTATTGAATGTATTGATTTCCACAAGCCAGCTATGAGGCAGTTTCAGTGCATGGTAGCAAAGTACAAATAAATTCATACAAAAGGGATGCTGCTGTGTATTTTTACATTAATTTAAGTAGGCAATATAAGAGAATTCCTCTCACTCGCTGCCCCCCCACCCCCTTCGTCTTTCTAGCTAAGATCTGCTCTGCCCTAAAGCCTTATTATTCTGAGGGAAAGGAGGGGGGTCATGTATCTCCTCCTCCTCCATAGTCTCTTGAGAGAACACGCACAGATCAGTAATCACGAGCTGTCTCTTCTGCTCTCTCTGTCATCTTCTCTTTTCATTTTCCTAGATGTTGTGTGTAATGCAGTTGTATGAGAGTGGTGTATCTCCATGAGGCGTAATAGTTAGAGTGACATACAGTGAGCTCTTATGTGGGGTTACAGGCTTGTTCAGCATATCACCAGCATTATGCAAATGTTTGGGATATAAATGTCCGGTAATGACTATACACACATGTACCATTATGTCAGTGCTTTCCAGTAGGATGAGAGGTGTGTGGTTACGATGAGGCATGGCTGTGTTTCATGGGAAATTTGTAAGCCTTGTCAAGTAGTCTTTTAGATCCATTGTAGCGCCGCGGTTCTCTCCCTAATGCAGTTTGCCACTTTCTGTATGTCACCTTTTGTAAACCTGACAAGTGTCAGCACCCCACCTCTTCATGTGAAATGGATCTGACTGTCAGCTCTGAGATGGATTGTCACCCATGTAGACCACGGGCTGCGTGAGGTAGCGTGAATCAGAGAGCCGTAATGTGACACGGCTGGCAGGCTTGTTGGTTTGAAATGGATACAGGAGTGGGATCAGTGCCTGTCAAGCCTCGTTGAGCGCGGAGTGCTGATCCAGAATCATGAACCAGGTCTCCCTCATCGTTTTTCATTATCATGTGAAAGGCAGGACTGATCCTAGAACAGCACTGTTACTCTAAGATGGTGGCTGAATCCCGGGCTGCAAGGTTTGAGATGCCAGCTTCTTCTAGGCATCTCCTGTCTGTCACGTGGTGATGGACTTACTGCCTAGGTAGTTGTCAGTTTCAGTAGGCCTTTACTGGCTGGATGGATAGAGCTGCAGCACCATTGGATCCCTCAGGAATGCCACTAGCACTGATTGATTCAGGGCCTGTTCTCAGTTGATTGCCTGTCCATAGAAAACAAATTTCTGATGTTTTCCTAGTAGGTTCCCTTTCAGACAAGATAGGTTCATTTGAGTGTCATTAAAAGCAACTGGATATAAAGTAGTTCAGTCATTTGTTTTAATGCATAATGTTTTTCAAAACCAGTCATCCAACAATCATAGCCTTGAGTTCTCAGGGCTGTATTTAGGTAGAGAGACATTTGCTCATTCTTTATCATGACATGTTTTCACTGTAGGCTCTTTGGACCTGTGCTATATCTGCTTGTCCCTCCTCTGTCTCCTGCCATCACCTATACTCTGAGCTATCTCTTAGTGCAACAGTATCTCAGCTTCTAACAGCTTCAAGTATTGATGCCATATTTTTTTTCTGCCAGCCATCCTTCTCATGTGTCACTTTGAATGTTGGATGGGGTCCTGTGTTTGGATGGCTACTTTCAGGAACCAGTCTCTGAAACTGAGACTGAAACCATGATACGAACATCCATGGTCTCGAGACCTAAATAAATAAATACCCAGGTATGAATTGAACCTCAGTTCAAAAATCGAGGTCCGAACTAAACTGTGGATTTGGAGAATTGTTATGCCCCTTGGCTACAGTGAGTACTGGTGCTTCAGTAAAAGCTAAGTGCGATGGAGTGTAACGCAACAATTGAGAGCAGGCACACACATCCCTCTCACTCAGTCTCAAGTGTGCACACAACATACACACACACATACAGACACATACGCCACTTCTATTTGGTTTCCTCCCCACTGTTGCTTAGCAGCAGGGCATACAGCATTTTAACATTGCATTCATGGTGCCATCCATCTCCTCTGGGACAGCACTAGCCATGCACCCGGAGGCTTGCATGTACGCACTCACACAGGTATCCCCTAACCAAGGAAGGGTCCCTTGGGTGATACTGCATTAGGTGTCATCAACAGGGATAGCAGCAACCGCTGCAGCTCTAGTGACATACAGATCTGAGGTACCACTGACACTGTGCTATCCCACAGGCTTACAGTCATTTTGTACCGTGACAAGGTTCACCACAACACTGTTGCAGCCTGAGCGCTCTGCAGTCACCGTTCCCACAGTCACACGGGATAAACTAGGGTTTCTGAAGCACTGTGTTTAGTTATAGGGGAACATGCACACACATGCAGGCGAATATACGCACACACACACCCACACACAAGCTGTCATCCCTTGCAGATAGATGGTCTTTGTGTCTAGGGATGGTACAGCAGGGCACATCTGCCCTTGTTATGTATCAGTGTAGGGTGTCTCTAGGCCCCACACACTCACTGGGCCTCCTCACTGTTCTATCAGCACCCATGTACATAAATACATATGGACACACAAGGCTGGATATTTTGTCTGTGTTCAGGTTATTTTGGTTTGGATGTGTTATATGGTTTTGTTACTGCCATGCTCTAGGCTACATCTTGCAGAGGCTTAGAGACGCCTGTGCCCTATCTTGAGCAAAAATATAACTTGGCGTAGGCTGAATGAACAGATGTGGATGATCAGGACTAATTCGTACTGCAGCCTTACTGCAGATACTGATTGGGAGGAAATGCTGAACTGAAAAGCAGTTTCCATCTTCCCCTTATTTTGCAGTTATTATGATGCTTTGCTTTTCAGATGACACACTCGTAGTTGTGTGTAGATTGTGTCCCGCTGTTGAACTACAAGATTAGGAAGGCTTATCAATCTTGGGAGCCCTAATGGACGGCAGAGCAGATGTTTTAAAATGTTTGTCCAAAATATTGAAATAAAGTTTATCTTCATTCAAGAGTGTCAAATATCATGGATGGGTTTTGGGTGACTGGCTTGTAATGCCTCTCTGTGGGTGGTGAGGTTTGACCTCCATAGAAGTTAGCCATGTCAATGATGCTTGTCCCACAGACGTGTTTTGGAATGTCTGGCCACGGCATCATTTTCTCTTCGTCCCTCCCTCCTCCCTCTCTGTGTGTTGGAGGCGTCTGTGGCTTGCCCGTCTCTCTCCCTTCCCTCTGCCAGTCTGTCTCTCCGGGGGTTAAACCTGCTCCAGCCTTCTCAACCGCAGACCAGTTTAAACCGGTTTTCAGGGAAGTGCTTTGTGTCTCTCATGGAATCTTGGGAAGGGTCATGTGGAGCTGTGATGATGTCACAGTGTTCTAGAAATACCTTGAGTCAGCTTTTTGCATCAGAATTAAGAAATGTGGCTGTGTGTGTATGCACGTGCACACGCATGCACATATGTATGAGTGCATCTTGAGTAGACTGTCATTCAGCCTAAAGAATTGGTAAGGCTATGAATGGTGCATTTGTATCTGTATTTTTAAATGTGTGCTAATGGATTTACACTCAGTGGCCACTTTATTCAGTGTATCCTGTTTTGCCCTAACAGCAGCCTCAATTCTCCAAGGCATAGATTCAACAAGAAGCTGGAAAAAATCCACAGGGATTTTGTTCTGTTGACTTGATAGCATCACAAGGCTCTTCCAGTTTTTTCAGCAGCACATTCATGCTGCAAAGGCCCTGTTCACTCTCATCCCAAAGGTGCTCTATTGGGTTGAGACCTGGGGACTGCACAGGCCACTGGAGTAGGCTAAAGTCACTGTCATATTCCTGGAAGTATCTTGAAGAAGATGCATGCTTTGAGACCTGGCATGTTATCCTGCTGGATATATTTATTGAAATATGTCTAGAAAGTGTTGTACTGTGACCATGAAAAGGATGCACCTGGTCATTTGGTAGGCTAATGTGTTTCCCTTAGGATTTTTTTCCAGCAGTGATGTGCATGTGTTTTACAGGGTTTCTCTGGTTTAATGCATTTTAGTTAATCAGTATTTAAATAATTGTACTGACACCCTAACTAAATAAATAATTAAATAAATCACTTCTTATGAAACCAGTGAAATTGAATGGATAAATGAGTCCTTTTGATTAGTAACAACAATAACTTCGCTAGAGCAGAGCTCAGTTACCTCTCTGATGTATTGACAGTCTCTCCCTCTCAGCAGGCTGTTTTGGCAAGCTTCTTTGTAAGTTTACTTCTGCTGATATTGTGTGCTAGCTGATCCCCCACTGTTTGGGCAGGCCATAGAAGTTCCATCAAAGGGGGGCATCCAGCATGCAGATGATAATCAGCTGGGAGTCACATTATAGCAAGAGCAGCGGGCCCTGAAATATTTATTCTGTATGTCCAAATCTGCATCCATTTGATATGAAGTATAAAGAGAGAAGTGAACTCATTCGACTGCAGTTGCATTGTAAAGTACGAGCTCATGTAGGCTGATAACAGCACTGTGGTTTTCAACATCTCTGCTGTCAAATCATCCCCAATTAAGTCAGTTTAACACATGAAACACAGTGGGCTATATTTGGCTGGAAGCATCACAATAATTCTGTGCTCTGATGTCATTTTTAACAAGTTAAAACATTTCATTTTTGTCAGCAGGAGTTGATGTGAAAAATGAAAGTAAAACTAGGGCAGCATGAATGCAGCTGTCATTCAGTTTCAGGTCCTGATAGGAGCAGTGGTTTTCAAAACAACAATGCTCTGCTGATTGTGGGGTTGAGGAATTGTTTAATTAGGCTTACAAATAATTGTAGGTTGGTAGGAGTGTAGGTTTCAAAAAACCCTGTGTGAAACAATGGGCCATTTGCCCATGATTAGCGTATGTTTTCAAACTCGTGATCTCATATCAGCAGCACAAGAGATTGAACAGTGGTACTGTACTGCTGCTGCTTCTATGTAGGAGAAACATTGCTTCCACCAGCCTGTACCTTTTGACACCAGACATCCCATGTCATTCCATTATGTCATACAAAACTTGATTTTTAAGAGCAAATGATGTTTCCACTCTTAAGTTATTGAATTTTAATGATTATGTGGCCACTGTAGCTTCATGCTCTTGTGCCTAGCGCTATCCATTTATCTAAGAAAGGTTATGATGAGATTCAAAAAGTTCAAGACTGGATGGGATAAACACAGGAGTAATGCTGCAACCCCACCACCCACTCATCCGTTCCATCAAGGACACACGGTTTTAAACTTTTATTCAATTTTGAGTGTGAGTCCTACACTGGTGTGCGTGGTGCAAATGTTTGCACAATGTTGATGTTATTTTTCTGCTGCGTAATAGGTTTTCCCAGAAAGCTAAGTGGGTCTCTCCATCCTGTGCTATTACTGTAACGACTGGGATTTGGGTCAGCATCTGGGGCACTGGCAGTAGGACAGAAGACGCCTATACACCTCAGGATTGTCCCTTTTTACAGCTGTAAAATACCAGCTAAATGGAACACTGGGCACATTTTCATGTACACAGTACTCAACAATACCATGAATAATCAGATTAAGGTGGCAGCTCAATTAATACATTTTCATATTTGAAGTAATGCTATTTTCCTCAAAACAGGGTTTACATGGATTTACTCAGGGGCCAGGCTATGCTGCTCAGAGAGGGATATTAGGCAAAGAGCTCCATTTATCATATCACTGTTGTAAAAATGCTCACATTCTTATTTTTGTATCAATTTTTGTTTGCATGGTTGTACTTACAGAACACCTAGACATAAATGATGATGTTATTTGAAAGCAGAAGATGCTTGTCATATACTCATGCAGCATGTGACATGCTGAAGTTGTCATTTGTGTTATCAGTCTGTTGCTGTATCTGGATAAACTTTCTGTGACCTTTTAGACATGACTAACTTTGGAAATTGAAAATGGACTTAGGCCTTACATGGCTAGATAAATTAAACCATTGAGTTGAAATTTAGCTGTGCTACTTGGGTTTGGCTTGCTCAAATCCTTACTCTGATTAAATCATTCAGACTAAGGTGTTTGGCTGTTTGTGTAGTCAGTATTGACTAAATCAGGTTAGGAGCAGATTATTAGACCGAAGGTGCCCATTATCATGTTTGTACAACCTGTTTCAAGTGCCCCTTCTGCTACGCTTTATAGGGATTGGGTGGTGTATTGAAATTTGGCATATTGGAATGTACAAATGTGACAAAACGTATCATAGAGTAGAAAAATTCCGATATTAGCTACATTTTATTCTGCTAATGAGATGGCTTGTCATTACAATTTCACAAGCTCTCCATTGAAATTATATTATTTGTACTTTGTAATGAAAGCATTATGAAATTTTTTACTTTAAAAATCTGCCATTGCTAGGAAAATTTATGGCTTAGAGATGAAAATAGGCTAATTCTGCACAGTCATACATTTTTGTCATCAAACTTTTATCTGCTACATTGCACCATAGTTACATTGAACTTTGAACCCTGTATTGTGTATTTTATCATGTTGTGAGATGAGCACATCCATCCCTAATGAGTAATGATGCTGTGTTCTTCTGCTATCACATCTACATTTATGTGCTGTGAACCAAATCTGTATCCTGCATTCTGTTTGTATGCATGGTTACAATTTTACCCTAAGTCTTTGAGAACTTGTTTTCAGTGTTTTTCTTTGTAAACTTATTCCTCCTTCTCCCCCCAGAGAGAGAGCAGCCATGTCGGAGGAGGCAGTGCGTCAGACGCGCAGCCAGAAGCGGGCCCTGGAGAGGGACCATGCAGCCCCTGCTGGGTCCCCGGGAGACATGGACAGTAAACGGGTGAAGCTGGAGAAGGGTGACACAGCTGGAGATCCCCTAGCTCTGGTAGGATCTGGAGCTGATGGTGTGAAGGTGAAGAATGAGCAGGTTGCCAAAGTGGCAGCCAGCATCCTCAAGGCTGGAGAAGTGAAGGCCACCATCAAGGTGGAGGTGCAGACCGGAGATGAGCCTGTTGACATGAGCACATCCAAGAGGTGAGATGAGCAACAAGATCATGGGGTTTGATTCAGCATTTTGTGTATTGAGCTTTTAAATTAATATTAAATATCTTGGGATGTTCATGTGTAGGAGCATAGAAAGGGAGTTTGTATAGGGCATTGAGTCCAGTAGCCTTCAGTGCAATGGGAGACTCTCTTTTCCTTTACAATGGATTGTAATATTGCATAGCCAGTCAACATGTAATCTTGAAAGTAGTTCTACTGAACAAAATGCACCATTATTGATCTTGAAGTACTTGCACCGACTTTATAACTGTAGAGGTAAAGATGCCAAGAACAGTGTGCTGTGGCAGTGCTATTTGGTGATGCGTGATAGATGATTCATCATTTGGGTGTAGCGGGGGATTTTTGGATGTCAGACAGAACTTGAAACATTTTGAAAACTGAAGTAGAGCATTTTCATACATTTTGTTTTTTTTGTGTTTGTGTGAGTACTAAGGCTAAGGCTAAGAATATTTATACACAATGGACTTGGATTCGTGCATGCATGGTGTGCGCACGAGTAGTGTTTAAAGGAGTTTCCACCTCTCTACCTTTGCTATAGCTAGTGGTCTGACAGAAGTCACACAGGAAGTCAGTGTGTGCCTTTCTGTGGCCTGCCCCCATTTTGAAAAGTTTGAGGCTCCTGAGGCCCGGGCTCCATTTTCTCCCTCGGCAGCACCTGAACTCTGCCTCACACTTCACACAAAATGAAGGCTATGTGTCACAAACTGGTTTCAACTGGCCGTTGCCATGGTTTCCACATTGGAAGGAGCAGTTGGAAGAAGGAGGGGCCAGCAGGGTTGGTGGGTGTGTCACATGACCACGCAGAGAAATGCCTGATGTCATGTGATGTGTTTAGTAGAGTGATAAATAGACACACTGAGGTGATGGCAGTAAAAAGGAAGGAGATAAATGACTGAAATGAGAGAGTGCGCTGCCTGTGTTTGATCTGTGTTGATATATCACAAGTTCACTCAAGTGTCGCTTTTGGCCTCTGTTTAACCCTCAGCATGTGTTGTTTGCACCCCACCACCCCTTCACCAGTTGTTAAAATGTTTGATGATGCCTTTTTTCATTTACACAGACTGTTTAATGGAGCTCTGGCTGCATCTTGAATGGAGTAGCCCGCTGCAGCATATATTGTCTGAATCATCTTTACTATAGTGGAGTCAGTGTGAAGCCATGAATGTGGAAGCCGAGGCATGCAGAAACACTGGACCTTATGTAACAAGGCTGGTGCGTGTTGCGATGCTTGTGTAAGCTGTTCTCAATTGAGTAGCAGCAAACACCACATCTTGATAAGTCAGTCCATCTTAGTTTATCAGAGAGTCAGGAGGACCTGCTACTGTTAGTTTTTCCCCTGGTGTTGGACATAGTTTGTAATGTTTTTGTTGGAATGTAAACAGAGCCAGGCCGGAAAACTACTGCCCCATCAGGAATAAGCTGTGGTTTAGGAGGGTAATATTTCTCTCATGGTAGTATTCTGAAAATGGGCATTTAGATGTGTTGCTACATTTGAATGTAGCAATATCAAGGAAGTACTTTCCAGGAAGTAATAGCAGACATTTTGTTTTACAGGAATTGATGGTGCTTTGTAACAGCTGGGCAAAACAGTACTTCCCATAAATATTAGTAAATAAATCTAAACTGATCTCTAATGCTGGGCCCAAAAGATGGGCGTCGCGTTATGTTCTTAGTCAATCCTGTGAAAGTATTCAGCTATATTATAACACCGGAGACTGATATCATGAGACTTGGGCGCTTCCTTGGCTGTTGGTTGTAAAGACCATGGCAGCAAATATCATATCAAGTAAACACATTGCACACACATGCCTTCTTTCCTAGTTTGCTTGTGTGAGACAGACATCTGTCAGACAGATAAGGGAACAGTCTGTTCTCAAAAATGCTGTGTCCAGTGTATACAGTGACAAAAACCTGATATCGATTCGAAAATGGAAAGTAATTGTTACATTTCTTTTTGTATCAGGCTTGCTGCGCAACTGTCATTTTTCGATGCACAGACCAGCAGTATCTGATAGAGCCTCCCGCCGTCAAAACAAAAGTGAAACTTTAATCAAACAATTCATGTTCATGATACTTGTAAACTAAAAGCGCAACTTGCAGATTAATAACCTGACAACAACTACCGCTACAAATGAATTGCCAACCCGAGGGACACACTGAACAGCATTGTGACACTTGATGTATGTCAGGCTTTGTGCTAAGACTGATTGTAAGCTGTTGAAATTGTGTCTGGCATGAGTGAAAATTCTGACAAATGTAAATGGTTATCACATGGTTAACAGTGTTGAACGGAGCTTGCCAGATCTGGAAATAGAGTTGTTCGTATCCCGTGTCTGTCCTACACTTGGCACACGTCGCAAAGTAATGGTTTGTGTGGAGGGCGACGATATGAGAGAAAAGTGTTTGAGGACAGGAGTGTGTCGAAGGAAGAATGGTGGCAGACTGGGTGTGAAGAATTGAGTGAGTGAGTTGGAGAATAAAGGATGAACGAATAAGTAAGGCGGGGGGAGGGGTGAGCAAAGTAGTGACTGAGCGAGTGACTGAATTAGTGAGTGAGAGAGTGTACACAATAGGTTGGCTCCTGGCCATGTATTCCCCTCCCCCACACTGTCACCCTCTCCAGTGTCTCCGGCGGACCTCTGCTCCGCTCAGCCCTGTGACTCTGGTGCCGGCAGCTGGGAGGGAGAG
>OMKZ01020600.1:1988-16136 GCA_900302535.1 Neoniphon sammara | reverse complement strand
CGCCCTCCAGCTGGCTCCCTGCACTGCCCAGAAGCCGCGCAGCTCTCTTTGCCTTAGCAGGGTGGCTAATCTAGATGGCGGGAGGCCTACCCTCCTGCTAGCATACACAAGAGAGGGCAGCACTAATTGCTTATGTCATAAAGCTCTCTGACCCAAATAAGCCTTCACTCCCCAAAGCTGTCGAGATAAACCCCACTTTACCTCACCAAACCTGCCTTGCCTTATCCACACGAGCCACCCCCCCCCTTCTCTCGCCTCCTTCAATTTCTGCACCTTCTGCCACATTAACACCCAGGACAGCGGGAAGACGGGGATAAGAAAACGAACACCAGTTGGCAGAAGAAAGGTGCATGTAGAATAATGAAAGATCAAGTTTAGAGCATTTTATCATCAAGTGAGCTGATATGGGAGCTGTATGATGCAGGAAAATAACACATTTAAGCACTCTATCTATCTATCTATCTATGTTTTTATGTACTAAATGTTAACTCTTAACTTATAATAAATTCTTGAGTCTCATATTGTTTATGAAGCAGGAGAGGAGGAGAAATAACTTAAGAGAATGAGGTGAAGGAATATACCAGGGATGGATGCAATCAATTACATTTACATGTGTTACTATATGTAACTGAGTAGCTTTTTGTGTACTTGTACATTGTTGAGTATTTTTAAAGCCAGTAAGTTTACTTTTACTTAAGTAGCCTTCAGCATTTTCACTGAGGAATTGTACAGTTGTACTTAGCTACATTTTAAATCTCATTTTAAACAATTTCAAGGCTCTCTATAAGCACCAGAAACTGGGCCATCATAAATTGACAAATTGCGGAGCCTAATCTGGCTTTACTTTGTTGGTGGACTTATTTTATAATTTCCAGATTTCCTATTACAGTAAAAGAATCTAGTTTCAACTTTGTACTTCCTTTTAGACTTGGATGGAAAAATCACATCTAACAGTTACTGTTTCTTAAAATTATTTCAGTAACTTTGAGTCTGAGCTACTTTTTTTACTTTTACTTTTAAAAGTATGTTTTTACAGTACTTCTACTTAAGTAAAATATTAGCAAAGTGACAATATTTCTACTTGAGTAATGATTCCTTTCAGCTACAGGTATATACACAATAATAAGAAGGGATGTGTGGTGGTTTCTGTTGGGAGTTTTCTAAGAGGAACAAGAGACAACAAGTTTGTTGATAGATAAGCAGAAACTGTTTAGAAATTACTTAAGCTGATATTTGAGGAGAAAGGTATGGTAAATTGATCAGGAGAAGAAAGCAAGAGTGCCATGAAATCACACAAGAATTTGATTCGATGGATGATAATAAGATGAAAGCAGATAAATAAGTGAATTTAAGTCCAAAGCTTTGGAGTTGCGTGCTGCTCCCTCTTGCATGTCTACCTCGCTCATCACAGAACCCAGTAATGCAGGCTTAACCATAAAATGCCACAGTGACATGGTCAGACGTCAGACAGGTGACGAATCTCACACGTGCTCTACAAACAGATGGCCAGATCACTGATCAGCCCTTGGGTGTTGTTAAAGCTCTGCAAACAGATAACTTGGTACTGATATTTTTCACTTCCCACATCAATTCTCTACAATGTATTTGTGCAATATAGAAATATATTTAGCAGGATAAAATGTCACACGTTGCTATTAAACAATATTGTTGGTTTGGTACTTGGCGAGTGAAGCCAAACTCCTCTCAAACCAAATGTTCAGTTGCCATTTCAGATCTAATTCAGTCTGTGCCGCTATCAAACAGGAGCCCAATCGAGCTCTTTAACGTCCACTGTAATACAGATCTTAATTACTAAATAGGAGCTTTTAATTGGATGCTGGCCTGAATCACCCTTTAATCACCCCTTGCATGCTATTGGTTAGGGATGCCTTTAAACCCCCAGCTTAAGCCTTGTTACACCACGGGTAATGTCGACTTTGTCAAATGCTCTGTGAACGATACACCTCCTGATATCTTCAGCTTTTTCTCTGTGAATAAGTCTCCTCCTGACATCTTATTCTTCTCCCCGAATGTCAGATGCAAGTTCATTTGAATTGAGGGTGATTAGCTTCGTGGAAATACTCCTCCTTTTGGGACTCTTAAGAGACTGTAGTTCCTTGACTTGTCCTGCACTGAGCTCATTTGCTTCTTTGCCTTTAATCCAAGTGATTACTCAAGAAAGAAACACTTGACAACAGTTCTTGTCATTAAAAAAAAAACCTCTGATGAAGTTAATTGATTGGATTTGCAGAGTGCTTTTCCAATTGTTTGCAGAGCTCTGAATGTTGTTCAGTGGTTGTAACCATTGGCTGAATTTGACAATATCTGTGTTATTATACTGTTATAAATGGAATAAAGAGGAGTCAAATAAAAGTCATACTGGAGGTTTAATAGAAAGTCCAACAATACAAATCAGGCATTATCTTTTGTCAACAGAAACAATAAATTAAAAAAATGCATTCTCAAATAAGGAAAAAAAAAACATGAGAAATAAAGCACCACACCACGTCATCACATCATAACCCTAAGTCAGTTCTCGAAATTCATCTCACTCCACCGTATCAAATGAAGTTATTTCATAGTGGTTCTAAAACAATAACTCTTCAATGCCCCCGTACCAAATATAATTTTCTGCTACAGTTTTCCTGGTATGGGTCATTTTGCAAATATAGGATCAGTCATTTCAAGTTCAAGGAAAATGTTTTCACAATATAAATATATCATAAACATTTTAAACAACCAAGGAAGGAAATTATTTCTAAGTCTTCAAAAAGCCATAATATTAATGAAATTGACACATAAAAGTAAAGTAAATATATACTGTACATTTACTGTATATATGCATTTTCACTGAACAGACATCAGTTGAGTGGTAGTCAACGAAGTAGGCTACATAATAGACGTTACTTTGCATTTTAGCGTGCAAACGTCTGACTGGGGTGAACAGGTGAGTAATATGTTAATGTTCAATAATTTGCTATTTATTTACCAGTGGTTTTGAGATATGTATTTCTAAACAATCCTTTTGATGCTGCTATTTACAATTCATGTTTCATACAGTAGGTTTCTATAGGTTAAACTGTCAATATACAGTATAGTGTTGGCAAAATGCTAGTGTGGCACAGTGTCTTCTTAAAGTTTCTCAGTGCTTTGTTCTCATGAGGCAAGAATAATCTCTTGTAGTACATAGTTTTGGGCAAGAATGAGCAGGAATTTTCAGTGTCCTGAAAAGTTATGAAATGTGCTGACAGTTGTGCTGCAGTGTAATTCACACCCCTCGAAGCACCAAACAACACTGATGTTGCATAATCCCCGTGTTCTGCTGTAGTGA
The DNA here is from genome assembly GCA_900302535.1 of Neoniphon sammara. Classification (NCBI taxonomy): domain Eukaryota; kingdom Metazoa; phylum Chordata; class Actinopteri; order Holocentriformes; family Holocentridae; genus Neoniphon; species Neoniphon sammara. The sequence continues at coordinate 12,805 of OMKZ01020600.1, read as the reverse complement.
GTTTTCCTCTTGCGTGAGGCGAATATACTGCAACCTTACACTTAAACTCTAGTGCCTGTTGCCATCTAGTGGTTGGATCACATTTGGACATTGGCACAAAATTCAGAAGGAATTCACAAGCAATGAATTGCAATTGTGACTCTAAGTTCCCATTTGATGCAAGACCAGTAAATCTGTGGGAAAATGGAGTTTTCTACTGACTCTCCCTGCAGGGATAAAAGGAGTGAGGGCACCTTAGATCAGTTATTTTAGAAATCCAGGCAGGGATGGACACATTGGCTGTTACAGTAATTAATCCTGTGACCTTTGAGTAACAGCAGGGTTTCTAACCAACAGGTCACCTCCCAGCCCGAAAAATATGTCTAATGTGTTGTAATTACAGTTAATGATATTGTACTGAGTAATTTCTGTTTTCAGCTGGACAGAAAAGGCCATTCCATTTATGATAGAAATATGTGCCATCTTAGCTCCCTTGGTAGTGGTGATGTGATGGTTTTTGTGATGGTCCAGTTAGGCCAGATTTCTTGAGCTGATTAAGCACCAAAGTTATCATCCTGACCAGCAAGGTCCTCTCACAAAGCCACGGAGAACACTGCAGATTTTAGGTAGTTCACTGACACTCAGAATGAGCACAAGGGAGGCACGAGATTATATTTCTAGATCGCCAAGATTACAAGAAATCACAAGAAAAACTAGGACATCAGGTTTTTAATGTTGATCTTTAAAGTTAGGTGGGGAAAGCCTAGCTGGGGGCTAAAACTTGTTAAAATCTGAAAAGCGGAAACCTAACCTTTTCAGCAAGAAGACCACTGACTTCATTACAGACTGACACATGCAGGATGTAGGCAGAACGATGCAAGTCCTCAACTCCTCTCAGCAGCGTCGGGTGGAGGATGGGTACTTGATTTTCAGGCCTTCTTTGAAGCTGCGGAAGAGAATCCGATTCCGCTTGTTTTCCTCGTCTTTCCTAGAGTGGAACTCACCCTGCACCTTGAAGCCCCTGTGCACCACGAAGGCAGAGTTCAGCACCGAGAACCTGTATCCGGCCACGTGGAGCTCACAGGCCTGAGGAGGCAGAAGGTGGAGAGGAGGTGAGGAGGAGAGTGACAGAAGAGACAGATTGTGGAGAGGGTAGAAGAGGTAGAAGAGGTGAGAAAAAAAGGGGAAGAGGTGGCAACAAGAAAGGTGGAGGAGAGGAATGTAGCATGAGGGATTGGCGAGGAGAAGGTAAGAAATCATGAGAAGATATGAAAGGTGTGAGAGAGGAGGTGAGTGAAAAGGATATGGGTCAGGGTGTAGATATGTAGGCATAATAAGAAGAGAGGAAACAGTGAGTGGAGGGTTGCATGAAGGGGGAGAGTAGACACAAGAAGGTAACAGGGAGGAAGAAACAGGGAGGAGAAAGAGAACTAACAGATGAGAGGTGGAGTACAAGCAGAAGGCTCAGTAAATTTCTGGACAAGATATGTCCACGACCGGTCATAAAATTTGTTTGTTGCATTTATTGCCCGTTTATGTTAACAGCATTGATGGAAACTCTAACCCAAACCCAACCCCAACCTTAACCTTTTTTGGGGGCGTATCTTGCCCCAAACTTCAGCAGGATTCTTAATAAAGCGGCTCAGTAGGATAGACAATATCGATTCAGCTCCAGACTCGGGTCAAATAGCATCTACAAAGTGTATCCTGCTTGACTTAGCAAATGGTGGGATGCACTTTAGGTTAATTAAGTGTCAGGTAAATTGACAACCACAGTTAAAGGGGCAGCTCACCCCAAAAATAAAACAATATATATGAATATATATGACTGACATAGGGTGAGAAGACAATGACTCAGTTTCCATTTTGGGGTGAACTATGCTGTAAATAATTTCCAATATGCCCTTGATTGTCTAAACTTTCTGACAGTTATTGCACTGCCCTATATGGCAAATCCTACCCATCTGACAAGTAGCTTAAAATAAACCATGAAGAGTTTGCTGATTCTATCTGATGAAGTTACATAACCTCTTGCAACTATTTATGCGTCCCGTGTTCATACCAACCTGGCTGATGCGATTGAAGCCATACTGCTTGAAGTTCTCATCGTAGAGGGGCACGGTGCGGGGCCCAATGTAGAAAGGCTCCCAGGGGTCCACCCAGGTGAGTGTGTAGGCAACTTCCAGGGGGCCCGACCCCTTGTCGTGGCTGTTAACCCACTGTGAGTAGTTGCTGGGGGCCTGACATCGAGGGCACAGCTCTTCATAAAACGGCCGTACCTCACCTACCTGATACAGCTGAACCAACTCTGGCTTGGTAGCTGGCAGCTTCCTCACGTGGCGGATCTCGAAGGCGGGTAAGACAAAGACTTCGTCGTTCGCTGGCTCACGCCTCATGATCATGGCTAGGAACTGTTGGTGCAGGTCGGCGCTCGGCACCATATCAATATCAATGACCAGGATGTAGGAAGACTCTGTGCCACCTCGGGCAACATTACGAAGAAGGTTGTTGGGGTAGGAGATGTTTCCACTGATGGCATAGTTCTTGTATTTATCCCTGTGGGTCTCCAGTCTGGAGAACACAGAGGCGCAGTCCTCAAGTCCTGCAAAATGCTCACGGTCCTGCTCAGGGAAACTTGCCATTTCCCCTGAGAGGCAGACCAAGTGGAAGTCCACCAGGGCTTGGATTTGAGGGCAGAAGAAACTGAGGGCATAGACCAGTGCTGTGGCGAACTTAACATCCTGCCCATGTGCAAATATGGCCACAGAGAGAGGGTTTTGCCACCTTTCAAGAAGGGATTCCAGGTGATATAGGTTGTTGATGGTCGTGTGTGTAGCTAAAGCAAGGACATTTGAACTGGCATCAGATCCTGGCTTTTGATTCGTCGTGAAGTCGCTTTTGATCAAGTTCTTGTACACTCGGTACTGCCCACTGTTGTCAAAGATGCCCCCCGTGGACAGCGAGTACCTCAGACGCTCTTTCCGGGTGTTTTTCTCGGGGTGCACATTTTTCTTACCAGAGCCCCCAAACAGCTCCGAGTAGCGGTACCGCTGCTGCTTACCGTGAAACTTGGACAGGAAAGACAGGTATATGAGCTGCAGGAGCGCCACTATCAGCAGAGCACTCAGCACCACTTTGAAGACTGAACATTTCTTGGAGAGATGCATTCCAGAGCAACTGCACACCGGCTATATACTGTACATGAAGCAGGTTCAAACGCTGAAGCAGGCGGCTGTTTGCTTTGCGGCTGTCTAGTCTGTCCAGGCGTCCCAGCTAACGCTACCTACATCGCTAACACAAAGCTGGGAATGCGACACATACGTGTTTACATTATCTTGCGGTTTAGCGGCGACGCTGCCCCAGATTTTGATACGGCTGCCGATCGCAATGTTTCGTGTGCGCCAGGTTCATATTTTTTAAAATTGTACCAGTTTCTGTGGTCTCCGTTAGAACATCAAAACATCCCATTCTGCGCCGCTGGTCCTGCGACAGCGGCGCATGTCAGTACGTAATAACCGTAAAGCCGGGAGTAAAGGCGACGCTTAATTTGGTTGAGGGGGTGTGTTATCTTTTATTAGCGGCGGCTGTTACACTCATTACACTTCCTACTATGTGCGTGGAGAAATGCGTATTGGCACTTTTCGGTGTAGTTTATGTTTGATAAAGGATTTGTTGGTAATTAGTATGCGAAAATCGTAAGATAATATCACAAATAAATAAATGTGATATAGTTTCTATATAACAAAATTTTATTACCTATAGGTTTTCATAGGACGAGGTGGCCGAGTGGTTAAGGCGATGGACTGCTAATCCATTGTGCTCTGCACGCGTGGGTTCGAATCCCATCCTCGTCGGTAAAAATTATTTTTAATTTGTTTTAGAAATGTTATGTTATAATTATAATGGTGAAAAGTGTTGTTGGTATATTATTCCCATTCCTTTTCATTATTAATTCAGCTAAGGATGACCTTTGCTGAATGGATACTGTTCCTCACCTGCACTTCTTCACACACATACAGCTCACATTTACACCACAGGGAACAGAAAATTGGTTCCTGGGAGCTGCCCTTTACAGCCACAATCTTGTAGTGTTGGACAATAGCTGCACTGGAACTGCTAATTAAGTTTTGCTTAAGGGCCCCCTGATGGCAGTGGAGGGAAGAGCATTTAGCTCCTCAATCACTTTTACTCCCCATATTTTTCCAGATTTGAACACTTGAACATTATGTTGAACACTTAATGTAAATGCTCAAAGATACTGTATGGACATGGACTACATAAAACCATTAAGGATACGCCTTTACATTTTAAAATTGAGATGAGGTGATTTTGTGCAGTCATCATCCTTATGTAGAATATTCTGTTATACAGAAATACAGGCCTGTCAACAGCAACAGGAAATGTCTGTGAAATTTTTTTCTGAAAGAGAACTGCCTTCAACATGTCAAGAAAGCAATTTATGCAAATATGCATTATATCTTTAAAAAAGCTTGACCATCCTGAGTGTTACTCACTTTTTCATTGTTAGTGATTTGAATCTCATACAATGCACCAGTCTTGTCTAATTTAGATTAGTTTTTGCCAGATTGGCCAAATACCAATACCATAAGAGTATGTCTTAGAAAAAGCAGTGGTTGTGGCTTTATGGAAATATCTACAGTACTCCCCAAAATGTTGAGATACAGCAGGCCAATCTCAATCCTAAAAGTACCAAACTTGGAGAATGAATACTGTCTGTGCTACCTGAAAAATGTTTGGTACAAATCTGATACTGGGTTCTGTGCCAGTTACAGCTTGTGAGAGGTGCTATAATGTCAGTTTAAGGAACCACACAACAAAGCACAATTTTGACAGTCTTTAATTCATAACCATTAACAAAAACAAATATTTTGTCCTCCACGTAACTATATGAACATTGTGGACAGTGCACTTCAGGTCCTAGGAGGCATTTCCTCCATTCAGGCTAGGCTAACATAAATCATTTTCCGGTTTCCAGAACACTTGATCCAAACTAAAATAACCAAGTGCTGCTACAGAACAAAAAAAGAGACTATGGTCACCCAGTTTCATCCGGTTTTTGATGACGCGCCCTAATCATTAAGGTGCCATAGCAGTACTCACCTGTGATCACTAACTGGTCAGTGTGAACAGTCTAAGATCAAAATGCTTTACGAATACAAGACAGTAGCCTTTTTGAGAGTGGCTTATGTGAGAAAAAAATCTTGTAAATTGTAAACAGCTTTTCACAGAGAGGAAATGAACAACATGGTGAAGGATTCATTGTGATCAGGAGTGAATTGTTTACAGTATATGTTGTTCATGCTTAAGACACATGTAAATCTCTAGTCAAAATGCCTTCCAGGACCTGTTACGCCTTGGCAAGGGTGGCTTTCTGCACAATTTCAACCTACTGTAGGGCCCTATGAAATCAGCTATTATTTTCTCCCTATTTTTATAACTTCCATTTACCAATGCAAAATCTGTGTTTCAGTATTTCTCTGTGCTTACAAAAAGCAAAGAACATGTTTATTTCAAAATGTACTGTGGTCAAGTATTTATTGATAACTGAGAGCACTCACATTGTTTTGTGTGTTTTATTGTGTTGAACAATATATTTAGAGATCTTGCACTTCCATCTAATCACCTAGGCAACCAAGTCCCACATGGAAAAAAAATGAATTTCCTGTAACCAGACACCAGTTAGATAGTAATCACTGGCCCTGGTCATGTGTAAAAGAGCAAGACTAAAAAAGTATTTAGAAGCTTGAATTCTATCGTTCTGCATTTATGCCACAATGTTTCAGCAATAAAAGAAAACGTCAGTTTCTCTGAAAGGCAAGTGTGTGACAAACGCCCTCAATTAGACACACATAGGTACATAAACAACTCTGAAAATCTGCAGAGAATCCAACATATAGTCCCACATTGATAGTTTATATGCTGTTCAAATGTTTCTTTTCATCCATGAATGTAAGAAATTACTTAAATATCAAACGCTTTAATATTTTTTGCAGAAATTTAAGCCCAAATCTCCAAATGCAAAGGTATCCTGTGTTTACATCAGAGTTTCTTCTTTAAACCTAGACTGTGTGACTCCACTTATGTTTTTAGTATTGCAGAAATCATAGGGCCCTACTGTCGCCCGTGTCATTACAAACTACGACACTAAAACACCAGCTCCGCCTTTGGACCCTCCTTCACTGTCCCTGGAGGATGCTGCTGATTGGCTTTGTGCCTCTGATTCACCTTCTCCCACCAATCGGATGTTGTAGCGTTCCCTGTACTCCGTGAGTTCCCGCCCTTTTGTCTGCATCTGTGTGTTGATGGACTCGATAATCTTTGAGATCTGTGGAAAAGAAGAAACAATGGTGAAACTTTTTAAAAATCTATTACAATCTCTGTGATTGTCTTCTGACTGCAGCATCAATGTGTATATTTTTTTAATGAATATAAATTCAATCTGTGAGGCAATCTGGAGAAATGACAAACATAATTTCATGCAGGAGCACTCCTGTATGAAATTATGCTGTGTTCCTGTTGGGCCACTGCACCAGACTCGCAAGGTCTGAGCACCAGCTATTTACAGATTTCTCTACAGGTTGAATCAGATGATAGATATAGCATCTGCCAAGAAGAATATTACATTAACACCACTAATGTAATGACTGGGGAAAAAGTTGCTTTGCTCTCTATGCATTGTATACACGTCTCAGTATTGAAGTATTCAAAATATTCTTTATCTTAAATTAATATTGTTTTTTTTTTTTTTAAACATGATTTATTTTGTGGTCCTAATGATAGAATAGTGTCAATTACCTTTATAATTTAAGGATATTTAACGGCTGAATACAATGGCACATAATATTTCATATTCTGTCTCCTAGTTTCTTTTCATTATTTGCTCATAAGTGGATTAACAACAAACGAGATAACTGGTTAACTTGTATTCATTCTAGCACATTACCTGTTCTTTGTTGTTTTCCAAGGCTGGCAGAACTTCTTTTACTGTCCTCTCCACCAACACTCCTCCTACCAGACGAAAGCACTTCCTAGATGGGTCCACTTCCTTCAGGGTGTCAATTACTAAGCTGAATGGATAAACAGTGATATAAAAAAAATAAGAATTACTCCATCAATATGGCTAAAAAACATCCACTATGAATTTTGCGATACGTTGGGATGATGCTGGTGACTTAGGACCAAGATGCATACTTATCTTTTAATGCACTGGTTAAAGTTAACAAAATAGCTAAGGCAATACAAGGTCTTTCTACACTAAGGTCTACAATGGCTAGTTCAGCAAAAGATAGCGACAGTTTGTTTCTGGATCAAATATAAGATAGAGGGATAGTGGATTCAATGTAACCAAGATCCATTCCCATGAACCACTGATTCAACCAAGTCAAAACTGAAAATTAAATATATATTTTTAGGTTCCACTGTTAGACCGCTATACACATTAATGTAATAATAAGCGATACAAAACAGTGATAAAAACAAAATAAGGACAACAATTTGTGTAGCTCAGGTGAGAAAAAAAAACTAACAATGGACAAGAATCTAAATTATAGAACACAACATTGCAGTAAAAGGTAGATGCATGAAATGACAAAAGAGATGAAAATAAATAGCGGGAATGAAAAAAATGTAATCAAAGAGAGTGTTTGAGGGCGTTTGATCCGAGCTTGACTGAATGTAGGGAATCGAGTGACAAAAGCTTACACAATAGAGGAAGAGATACAGAAATTAGAGTGTCAAGTACCAACCTGTGCTCGTTGATTTCCATCTCCAATTCTGCAGCTTTAGAGGCCATACTGCGCTGTTCTTGACGCATCCTTTGAAACGTTGCCACGACCTGTCACACATAAACACAGACAGTTGGCAGCTATACAAAAAATGCTGATCCATATAATGTGACAGCATGTTAATCTCATTATTAAATCAGTGGTTTGGGCTGGACACTGGGGACAAAAGAGTATGTATTTGAAAATATATAAATCACTGTGCAAAACTGCATGTGTCCCGCTACTAGCAAAAGGTGTCGTTAAGTGATAAAAATAGCTCTGCCACTGTCAGTCAACTAAACAGGACAGAACATTCACCAAAGATCTTCTCTTTTAGGTGTAATCTAATGGTAATGTACCCCAAAACCAACTTGATGCTAAATTGAAGGCATAAACGTATTATGCATTCCCCTTTGATATGAATACGTATGTTTAAGATGGCTGGATAGATAACATTTAGGATTCATGCTGGCTGACTCTGCAACACGCTAGGTGGTGAGAAAGCAGAATGATGGAGGATGGCGATGGGGAGGCTAGCTCGTTAGCGTTAGCTTTGGCTAGCTGGGTGTGGGATTGACGGCTTTAGCCTCACCTAATACGATTAAACGGCGATGGAAAGCAATGAAGTGACTAAGGAGACTGTGGGGAACGAGAAAATACCTGTTCGGCAGATGGCCCGGACTGTTTTCCACCAGCACTGTTGCTGGATTTGCTACCCGTGCTGCTACTGTTGGCTGCCATCTTGGAAGGGTGTTGCTAGAGTGCTGGCGGCTGAGGACCCCGGCAGGCAGTATTGAGCTGTCTCGTCTTATCGCCTGTATGGAAAACTGGTACCCAAACCGGTCCAGTTGAAGCTTTACAGAAACATACGCTATTTGCAACTGCCTATGATGGCTATTTAGATCATTCAGAAGAAATATATGTGTGTTAATTGCATATATTAACCTCAAAACAAATGGTAAGAAGAGTGGAGCGGCGAAAGCAAAAGTCCTCATTTCTTCAGAAGTGAGTTGGGATTACGATCTAGCGGGGATAATAGCAAGAAGTAGAATGCCTTTACCACAATAAGGTTGGGCCACATAGGTTCAAACATTAATGAGAAAGTTTTTGGAGTGTGACATTTGTGAATAAGAATAAGCAGCAAATTGTGTTAGATGGATATTAGCAAGATGTTGGTTAACTCGGTGCCAGCATAATTGTGCAATTATCAGTTTTTGTACTGGAGATAGATTCCCGTCGAAATCCCCAGTTTACCTCCAAATCTCATGGGTACTGGGTGTGGGTGCTGAACCTTTTAAGTTAATACCCTCTGCCACAAAACAACAAACCTGAAGAAAACAACAAAAAGGCAGAAAGCAGTAAGCCTACCACTCCAGTAGGTGGCTGTAATAACCAAAGAAACACCAAAGAAGAAGACAGCACCTGTGTTACTGGACTATGGACTGAACAGAGGGGAGGTGACAGGTCAGGACTACTGCAGACCAATGCTCGTCCTCAGGTGCCTTTTCGTGACACAGGCAAAACATCTTGTTTCTCATCCGGCTTGGAGGACCAGTTTGCAGCAACGGTATGCCTCCATATGTTATGTAGCCATAATATTGTTTTGACATCCTTGATATTCATCAGTCTAGTTGAGAAGATTATTTCGTGTTCAACCATGTCGAGCAGTGGCTGCACTGATTTCACAGCGGAGAAAATGGCTTAATCTTCATGTCATGTTTCACACTTTTGCATGCCTGTCATTTTTGCTTTGCATGAAATTTTCTGCATTTCACACGTGCTGTTGTTCCTCCAGAATGTCCACTTCGCCTCACCCAGTGGCTGCGGTCTGCCAGGTGACGGCCACCCCAGACAAAGAGGCCAACTTCTCTGCCTGTAAGCAGCTGGTGGAGGAGGCCAAGGGGAGAGGAGCCAGCATGGTCTTCCTGCCTGAGGGCTTTGACTACATCGGTTCCAGCCGAGAGGAGACGCTGTCGCTGTCTGAGAGCCTGGCAGGAGACACAATCTCACGATACTCTCAGCTGGCCAGGTAAACGGCACCTGGCAGTTTTCTTTTCCAAGCAAACATTTTGATATTGTATGGATGTTGATACAGTGACCAAAACCAGCAATGAAAACTCACATAAACTTGGAGCCAAAATGGAAGCTGGAATGACATCTATCATTGTCCATAGCTGCATCATCTTGCGAAACTGGGAGCTAAATGTTTCTATAACATCAGTTCAAAACAGCAACAAAGTTATTTCAATTTAAATTTTCACTATAATATATAGTGTGAACATGTTTTGCTCATTTAAGTTGATGCTGGATTCTCTGTCTTACCAGTTGATTGCTGGATTCTGTTCTCTTCAATTCTAGTCTGTCCTGTTCTATGCTGGTTTGTTCTGTTCTGTTCTACTGAAGCGACAAAGATGGAAATCAAAACCAGCAAATGCTGTTAGATATTGTATGTTTCTTATGTCTTTCAGGTCTACCAGTCAGTAGGTAACCAGCCCGTGTTCACTCACTTCATTTTAACCTAAATATGTATATTGTGGCCAAGGAAACACTGGTTGGGGAAATTGTGAATTTTGAACATGTTAAAACTACTTGCTATTATTCTGAGCTCCACATTGCACTGGGAAATGTTTCAAATAGGAGAAACAGGCATTTATTTATGTCTGGTTGAGGTATCACTTGGTGTTTTAACCTGTTCTTCCAGGCAGGTGGAGGTGTGGCTGTCTCTCGGAGGATTTCATGAACGAGGCCATGACTGGGAGACTGACCGGCGAATTTACAACAGTCACATCATCATTAATGATAAAGGTACTGTCTGATCAACTGTGTGTGTGTGTGTCCCTCTTCCTCACTCTCTTTCACTCTCTCTCTCATTCTTTCGGTAACTTACCCACTCCTAAAATGGACCTAAACTAATTTAAGGGCTGTAGTTACAGTTAAAAAATGTTAATATTGTCAGCTGATGTTTTCTACAGATACACACACACACACACACACACAGATAGACTCACTTTGATGCGTTTTTCTTACTTCCACAGGTGATGTAGTGTCCGTCTA
>OMKZ01020599.1:0-14725 GCA_900302535.1 Neoniphon sammara | reverse complement strand
CCAGAGACAGCAAGCCATCCGACTCCACGCTGGGTCCGCAGCGGTCGTGCCTCGGGCAGGAAGAAAAGAGAGGGAGGAAGCACAGGTAAACGTGCCACACTGGCTCACAGCAGGAGGCACATAAAACAAGTTTGGTTACTTGCCTCTATCAGTCGTGGCGATTCATCCCGTCTCGCACACTCCGTTGCCGCTCTCTCTGCCCGTGTCTATGGTTCTCCCTGGGCCAGCCTGCTGCACCTGTGTCCTGACTGCCTTGAATTGTCTGTCCTACAATCATGGCTTGATTGGGTAAGTGGTAGCGGTTGCGCTGCTGTCAAGTAGGGGAGGTCTTTCACACACATGCACACACACAAGGGAGACTTGTAATAAAGAAAACACTAAACAACTCACTGCAAATAGGGAAAAACATAAAGCAACTGAAAACAAATAGTCTCTCCTGGTCACTCTGTGACACTCCCCCCAACTTGATGCATTGTCATCCCGACAATAGCTTCTACTCACGGTACCAGGCAGGCTTATCTCCCAAGTTTGTCCATGCGGACCTGCAAGGCAGGCTCTCTCTTGGTTGCTGGTAGTTCTGTAGCTTCAGGTCCATTTTCTGCTGGGTCCGGCAGTTGCGGTAACTCCGCTGGTTGGCCCTCTGCAACCTCCTCCTGTGCTGGGACCCACTGAGGCCTAAAGGGAAGCATCAGAGGATATCCACTCACCATTGGTGTGCCCTGCTGTTCTGCTTCCTGAGAGGGCTCCACAAGGGGGTGTAAGCAAGGTCTCAAATTGTTGCAATGGATTGTTCGCTCTGGGCCCTCATGGCCTTCTGGTTGAGGAGAGTGAGAGAGGGGAGAGTGAAACAACAACAAAAGGCTCCCGTACCCATCGGGGGGCCAACTTCCCTTGAGCTCTCCAGCAGAAGTTTCTGATAAGCACCCTCTTGCCTGGCAGAAGTGGTGAGGACTCCTGTCTCCGATTGTAGCGTTGCTGGTCCCTCGTTTGTCTCTGTTGGGCATGTTTTGCAACAGTTTCATAAGCTCTGAATAGGGTTCTATGATGTGCTTGTACCCACCCTCCTGGTGTAGCTCTTCCAGTAGCTGGGCAGGCTCCCATCAGCATATCCACTGAAAGGCGGGCATGCCTGCCAAACATGACAAAGAAAGGAGAAAGGCCAGTAGACTCATTGACAGAGGTGTTATAAGCATGCGCTAACTCTGGAAGTTTCTGGGACCACTGTGCTTGCTCCTCCCCCTCTAAGGAACTCAACAGTGTAAGTAATGTCTGGTTAAACCTTTCCACTGAGCCATTACCTTGAGGATGATAAGGGGTTGTTTGGCTATTCCGGGCCCCATACATTTGACACAGTTCTGCCACTACTGAGGATTCAAATGCAGTCCCCAGTGTATTCTCTCTGGACAGCCAAAAGGCTGGATGACATGCTGCCAGAGCATCTTGGCTAAGTTATGGCAGTCTGATCCTTGGTTGGGACTGCCCATGCAAACCTAGAAAACACATCTGTGGCCACTAAGATATAGAGATATACATCCCCTTGTTGGCCCAATGACAAAAAGTCTATAGCCACTATCTCCAGAGGATAAAAAGTGACAATGGATTTCAAAGGGGCTCTTACCTCTGGCTGTGGACGTGTGACCGGCAGTACCCGCACTCAGTCGACCACTGGTGAACATCCTTCCTCTGCCCGGGCCAGTAAAACCTCCGCTTCAAGAGGGACAATGTTTTAGCCCCTGCCAGGTGACCAGCAGCCTCATGGTACTCCTTCCACATTGTGAACAACAATTTGTTCCAACGGTTCACCTGTTCCTCCCTCCTCCTCCAGCCTCACAAAGAGGGCATCTTTCACCTTTAACTGAGGCCAGTATTTGGAATAAGGTGTCCACAACTTTTCGATATGTCCCAAGGGTTTACCTTGCTGCACCATAGCAGTCACCATTTTGAGTGTGGGATCTTCCTGCTGGCGTGCTGCCCATCCCGGTGGTCCATCTGTCGCACCCCTGTCAGCACTTACAGCCATAGTACAGGGTTGTGGCTCCTGAGGTCTCCGTGACAGGGCATCGGCATTGCTGTTCTCCTTCCCTGGACGGTATTTGACCACAAAATCAAAGTTAGCCAATTGTGCAACCCACCTTGCTCGGTAGCCCCCAAATTCGCTGTATCCAGGTGGACCAAGGGATTGTTATCAGTAAACACTGTCAGCTGTGCACCCCATAGATAGTCTTTGAATTTTTCAGTGATAGCCCATTTCAGTGCAAGGAGTTCCAATTTAAAATGGTAAATGGTAAATGGACTGCATTTATATAGCGCTTTTCTAGTCTACCGACCACTCAAAGCGCTTTACAATGTATGCCTCACATTCACCCATTCACACACACATTCACACACTGAATTACGGTAGAGGGTGGTGGTCAGACCTGCACTGCGTTCACCCTCTCAGGATTAGGAGCCACTCCCTGTCTACTGACCAGATGTCCCAAATAGCTCACCTCACTCTGGAACAAAGTGCACTTCTTGGGCTGCAGTTTCAGTCCATGCTCATGAAGTTTGTGGAACACTCTGTCCAAGTGGGTTAGATGCATATCAAAAGAACCAGAATACACAATAATGTCATCAAGGTATATGAGCAGAGAATCGTTTACCTGAGACCCAAGACAGTGCTGGATCAGCCTCTGGAAGGTTGCGGGGGCATTGCAGAGTCCAAACGGTATTCTCTCAAACTCATACAACCCCAAGGGAGTTGTAAAAGCTGTCTTTTCCCAATCTGCAGGGTCCATCTTCACCTGCCAGTAGCCACTTGCGAGGTCAAGGGTGGAATATCACTCTGCTTGGTTCAGGGTGGTGATCGCCTCCTCAGTTCGGGGAAGTGGGTAGGCGTCCTTATGGGTGAGGGCATTGAGGCGACGGTAGTCTACACAAAATCTCCAGGCCCCTGACTTCTTTTTTACCAAGACAACTGTGGCCGCCCATGGGCTGCTGCTCTCTCGGATAACCCCTTTTTCTAGCATGCTCTGTAGCAGAGATCTGAGTTCTTGGTAAAGACTAGGAGGAACAGGTCGATACCTCTCCCGGGAAGGGGGTGCATTACTAGTGGGAATCTGATGCAATACAGCACTAGTCTCCCCCAAATCCTCCTCATCCTGGGCAAACACACACCTCCACTTAGTTAACAGTTGGTTCACTTGATCCTGTTAGGTCTGGGGAAGGTGAGGGCACTGGGGGAGGCCTCCTGCAGTGTCATCCTCCACCAGTTCCTGCACAGCCCTCACTGCCACCTCCACTTCCCCGTCTGTCAGCTCCTGCAACACGAGCTGATTAGCATGGATCTGGCCAGGTGACAGTTGACACACTTTTGCCAGTGGCTGATGTTGTGGGATTTCAGTGGGGTAAGGGTGAGGGTTACAAACACGTATTGAGACTTTATTTTTCACTATCTCAACCACTGCATGAGCAACATGCCACTATGTCTCTGTGTCCATCCCCTCCACCAAAGCAGTGTATGTGGTCTTACCAGCATTTCCAGGAACCTGGGTCCACAATACCATCTCCGTCTCTGGGGGCACCATAACTGGCTGTTGCTTGGTCAACCGGGCTGTGATTGGCTGGTCCTCTGTAGGGCCCACCACCATTACTCTCTGGCAGCAGGCAAATGCTCTGTCCCACTCACAGTGGGAACATAGAGGGACAACAGACCTGAAAACTTGCAGTCCAGGATGCCCACCCTCACGAACTGTCTCCCAAACTGGGGGGTGGCTGATGTGGCAAGCCTCAGGTGGCATGGCTATGGCCCCGGTCGGTGCTCTATCCGGAGACAGCGAGCCGTCCAACTCCACACTGGATCCACAGCGGTCAAGCCTCGGGCAGGAGGAAAAGAGAGGGGGGAAATCTTTGCTATGCTAACTTAATAGCTAATCTATGTGAGGCTTTTGCCACAAAAATCTTTTATACACTGTACTACTTATGAATGTAATGGTTCTAATGACATGTAATGATGCTGTATTTGTGTTGTGAGCCTGCTTATTGTGGGAGTCCCAGGCAGGATACTCGGCAAGCTGTTTCTGTCACGAAGGAACACTTCTATAGACCACAGTGCTGTTCTGGGCAAGGCAACACAAATATTATTTTCCTTACAGTTACGTGAAAGGATGATGCCATATTAACAACAAAAAGATGGCTCACTGCTCCTCTGCAACTCTGCTGGTATATAGGCTCACAAATAAGAACATGGCGGGGGTTGTGTTTTCCCTGCTTCATGGGGAACGCTTTGATGTCAGAGTTCACACAAAGTCTTCATATCCAAATTAGGGTGTTAATAGGAAGAACGAGAGGGTTAATCATATAAATAACAAGACAGATTACTCACAGTGACTGAGCTCTCAGCAGTGACACCACATCTGTGGCTTAACTTAAGATCCTGCCAGAATCCTCTTTCCTATGGTTTGTCCAAAGAGCTGTAGAAACAGCTACAGTCAGTCAGTGTTGCTGTGTGGACTAAGGCTCACAGACCGCAGACTCTCATTTTCATTTTTGACCTGCTGTTCATAATTTTTTGGATGTTTATATATAATGTAGATTGTAACCCATATCTTATACCAATGAACACAGAGCAATGGTGACAAGTCATGCTTGTTGAAATAATAACAAAAGAAGTCATACATTTTTGTTTCCAATACTGTATACGTTTCAGACATGGTATGTACCACTGAGTTTTACTGAATTGAGGCATCTCCCCAAATACCAATCAAGTTGGCTACTGTAGTTCCTCAAATAAAGCAGTCAATTAAAAGCTGGATGTCCCATAATGGCTGTGGGTGTGGTCAACATGAACAAATAAAGGCCGGCTCCAAATACAGGCCGGGGATAAAACAAGAAGAAAAAAATGTGAGAGGGGAGAAAAAAATTGACAGGCTTCCCCCTTCTCCCAGTCAAAACAGAAGCAGATCAGAAAACAAGGAAGCGCCATACTAAATTATGTCAGTCAAGTTAAGTCACTTTTTATTTGTATAGCCCAAATTCACAGATTACATTTTGCCTCAGAGGGCTTTACAGTCTGTACAGCAATACAACATCCTCTGTCCTTAGACCCTCGCATCGAATGAGGAAAAAGTCCCTAAAAACCCCTTTAACAGGGAGAAAGAGGAAGAAACCTCAGGGAGAGCAAAAGAGGAGGGATCCCTCTCCCGGGATGGACAGACGTGCAATAGATGTTGTGTGTACAGAACAGATCATAAAATAAAGCAATGTAACAGAATAAAAAAAATTATCATAGATTTATAATATATAAAAGAATGTGATGAAGAGGATGCCAAGCAGCTTCCAGGTGCAACAGGACAGGACCAGAGCCACGCGACCACCAACCATGGAGACCTTGCAGGAGGACAGACTCGGAAAATGGGGAGCAGAGCGGGTCTGGGATGGATGATGGTGCAGCTGAAGATGCCTCAGACAACAGAGGACAGGGGAGAAGATAGGGAGAGAGAAGAAAGAGGGACACACATCTCGGATGCTCGTGAGCTTGTGGAACAAACAACAGAGGATGAGAGAGATGCACAGATTATCAGAGCAATTGCAATAATCAATAAATACGAAATAATAATCTAATGATAATCTTGTTGGCAGGATAGTGCTTGGTAAGTTCACCGAGACAGAAACCGACCCACCGTGCAGTAGGTCAAGGTAAAAAGCTGAGTTTGATATGACCAAATACACTTGTCAAAGAGAGGTAATTAGAAATAAAGGCTGCTCTCAAATAAAAGCCTGCCTCCAATAAAGGCCTGTTATCCTCTGCAGTTGAGGTAAATAAAGGCCCCGGCCACTATTTGAAGAATGGTATTTGGCTTTCTTTTAATAATAATAATAATAATAATGCATTTTATTTACAGAGCACTTTTCAAGGCACTCAAAGACGTTTTGATTGCACCATTTTTTATTACCTACACCAAGCAGATGACATCTCCAGAGGGGGTTATGTGATTGCCTCCATCCGTCTGTTCATCATCTTTCAGCAACATAAATTGAAAAAGTACTTGATGGATTTGCATGAAACTTGTTGGGAAGGTCGGTAATGGGCCAGTGATCAACTTTACTTTTTTTGGCAAATCAGGCTCAAGGAGGCATGGCAATGGACAGGGCTTAACACAAACAATGCCATAGTTTCCAAACTCATCCATGTAACATGAAAATTGGCAGGGAGGATGGTAATGGATCAAGGCAGCACTACCCACCTTTCCCTGCTGATTGTCAGAAAGGGTCGTGTCCTGTGCCAACAACATTGCGTAAAATAACATAACTTAAGCCTTGGTGCCTTCTTGTTGTTTAAAAATTGGCTATGAGTCACTCAGAGGAATAGCATAAGATTTACTTTGTGTCATGACAATGTAGACAAACTTGGATGTTAGCATTCAAATGTAAGTTGCGTGTAGGTGAAATGATTTTGTACCTGATAATTATATGATTCAGATGGGAACTGAAAAAATGCGACTCCATCCAGCTTTTTTTTCTGTTCACACTGATGAAAAAACATAAGAGCATCAGATGAGGGAAAAATCAGAACTGAGCCACTGTCAGCTGCAGTGTGAATGGATGCAAAAAGTGGCTGATGTGTCCAGAGATGTCCAATTAGTTGTGGGCAATGCCTTTGGAAATAACATTTAAAACAAGCACTGACTAGAATGTGAACACTCATACTGTGGGTACTGGCAATATATTATGCAGCACTCAGCAATGTAACAATTCAGTTATGCAGACATGCAGTGCATTTGGTCCCATGCAGTCGCATGTATATACTGCTTTAGGAATTACTAAATACATAAAATAATGTAGAGGAATAATAGCAACCATAATAAAAATAAAATAAAATAAAAATTAATACCTAAAGCAAATACCCGAGTAAACACAACACAACTTTCTTTCTTTCTCTTTCTTTCTTTTTCTTTTTCTTTCTTTCTTTTTATATAGCCCTTTAATATAAGTATGTCTCAAAGGGCTTTACAAATCATATCATATACACATCATAGCCCCATTTCACTCAGCCACCACAAGTTGATCTTCCACTTTCCTTCGATCAAAAGTTTAGGACATTATTTAGTCTTATTTTTTCAGCAAAAGTAAAAAGTAGATTTAATTAAGTATGAAGATGGGTTGCTCATACACACCATGCTATACTCTGATGAAGTGGAGCAAAGATGGTGCAAAGAAAAAGAACTAAATAGATTGGAGTGATGGCAGACAAGTATATGGGCTTTGTGATTGGTAAGTGGTCTGTTTCAAAGGATGCATGCTCCTGTAAAAGAAATGAATGATAGCATGTAAAGAACTGAAGTTATTCTGGCTCCAATTGCATCAGCCACCATTAGACTTAAAATGATATGAGCTTTTGAAGGCCCGTACCAGTATTTTTACATTGAAGCTGCTGATAGATACTTCAGATGATATTCAGTATCTTTAAATTTCCATTTTCATGACCTCCCAAAAATCAAAGTATTCAGTGTTTCTCCAAGGATTTTATTCATAGCATTTAGAGAACTGGACACTTTCCTAACAATGTGTAAATGAGGCAGGAATTCATACAACTGATAAGGTTAAAGGGTATCCAAATTAACCAGATTAACTATATCATACAGCCTAAATTAACCTAAGTGGCAGTGGCATTATCTTGATGTCATGGTTAAAAGTGGGCTTGTTTTACCACTGCCACTGGCTCTTCATGCCCTCAATAATGGCAGCGCAATCCACTCTTGCTGCCTGTTACTATGTAATTAAGTGTGTTTGAATGTCTTGATGTTTAGGTTTCCTGATCCATCACTGACAGTTAGTATTAACACGTCAGAAGTTCTGGAGCTGTTTCAAGACATATTTTATGACAGTTGGAGAATGACATAGTGAACCCAGTCATAGTAATCATGGTGATTTGTATTGCTTCATTTTTTATGGACACATTTTCTGGTTCATACCTGTTTGCAATGATGTGCCATGAAGTCAGTTTCCTTTTCCCTTTAGAGCAGCTTGAGGTTTTATGTCTTGATGGCATGACAGTCTACAGACTTGGTTTAGTGTTTCTTTAGTTTTTAGTGAGTTTTTATTATAACATTATAAATGTCAAGAAATAACGTGATAGTTCTTTTTAAGGTGTCTTTTCACTAAAAGTACAAATTACATTCTCAGCATTTGTTTTGGGGTGCCTGCAATGTGAGGAAGGTGAACTGGTAATTTAGATTAGTTAAGTTATTAATTAATTAAAGTAAAACACTCAAAATTGACTTATCTGAAAAATCACTGTTTTTTTTTTAATGACAGTAGACTGTTATCTATATTTATGAGATATACAATGATAAACTTCAAAATGGATTTGACTGTACAGCACACTGAACTGTTTATATTATCCTATGGAGCAAATCCAAGCAGATTAAAACAAATGCTAAGAGTTAAAAAGAAGGAAGGTCCAAGGCACTCTTCTTACAAAAATTAAAAAGCCTTTATTCAGATGGCTATTTCATAGTGAAATTCTAAAAACATGGACAAGGCATGTGCATGTTTAAAATTGAGTTACACTAATTGTCCCAGGTGTCATCTCAGCAGCATTGTAATAAACCACAAGTGTGGGCTGGTCCTTTATCTTCTGCAGGGAGGGGAGGCGAAGGAGGGGCTGTGAAACTGGCCTTTGTGATTGGGCTGTAGGCCAACTGTTTGGAGATTTGTATCTCTAAAAGCTATGGATGACAGCAAGATGATCAAGGCGACACAGCTGGTGGTATTGTGGGTCAAATCGAATCAGACAGTAGGTTTCAACAAATGGGGGGCAGGGGCATCCCAGTGGGGTGCCCCTGAGATGGGTTGAATACATAACCTAGGGGTTTCACAGAAAACTTTTTATCTTTTCACAGAATTATTTCTGCATAAAGAAACATTAAGCAATTATTTGTGAAGGCAATTCAT
Source organism: Neoniphon sammara (assembly GCA_900302535.1). Classification (NCBI taxonomy): domain Eukaryota; kingdom Metazoa; phylum Chordata; class Actinopteri; order Holocentriformes; family Holocentridae; genus Neoniphon; species Neoniphon sammara. The sequence continues at coordinate 5,791 of OMKZ01020599.1, read as the reverse complement.
TAGATTGATAAGCTGTTGTAAATATTAGCTATATAATTTTGTGAAACTTTCCAGCTTCAACAAATATGGCCACATGTGACTTTTTGAAGATAAACACTCAAAAAAGTGCTGATTGGGGCCCCCCAAAATTGGCTTTTGTATTGGGCCCAGAAATTTGTGGAACACTCCTGCTGAAATGGCATTTAGACTATGGGATATAAACTCTCAATTAAAAACCAGGATAATAATTATTCTAAAATATATTCACACAAACATGTGGAAAGTATGCATGTGGGTTTGTCACAAATATTCAGATAGACTGTCAACATCCATGGCATAAATCCACTTTGAACTAAGGCCATTTTCAAATCTGAGCTGTAAAATGCCTTGTCATAGGAGATGAATACATTCCTCTACAGTAGATGTACATGTATTTTATTTTATTTTATTTTATTTCATTTCATTTCATTTTACTAACCATCATATAAACAGAGATTACACTGAGATTACAAATCTTCTACAGGAGCGTCCTGACCAAGATCGGCAGCACAGACTAACAGTTACAAACAGAGAGACAAGTGACAGCTAGAAGATAAACATTAAAACACACATAGAAAACAGATTGCAAATATACACACATAGCATAAAAACGAGTAATAGGCAGAATAAACAAAAATCAATACAGACAATACAAATACAAGCACGCAGTATAAAAATGTATCATCTTAAAATTCATCCAAAAGCACCTACAACCAGTTAGTCCAGTACCCATACTGTTGATGGGGACCTATGAGATAGGAAGTTTGATTGTACCACACATGTACTTTCACATTATTGACACAGACATTGGATATCAAACTTCAATTCTGACAAAATCTCCATTTACACGGATGAAACTCTCCATTTCTTTAACATCATAAAACATATTCACTCATAGTTGTATTAAATATGACTGAGATGTTGCATGTTACATCAGCATCAATTCAGATTAACCTATAGACATCGACTCGGCTAATGAGTTATGCAATATAGTATAGAGCATAATCAAACAACATACATCATATCAATCACATCAGAGGTGGATGACATTGCCTGACATATGCAATGTTTCATAAAATTCCAATATTGGCCCAATATATTGCCAGAAAAAGATAAATTGGTTTAACCCCAGACACCAGCGATCTCTTGAAAGAGGGCCACAACAACACTTGGTGATTTTGGTGATGGAAGAGGAAGGGACTGTATCAAGGGAGTAACCGCATACACACGTGAAAAGAGAACTTAAAAACAAACAGTATGTGTGGCTTATTTGCTCTGCCGCTTGTTTGCTGACTCTGCCTTTCCTCCTGTGCGGCCCTCAGCTCACATTCCCATCTAGCCGAGATTCATCCTGTGCTGCGGAGAGACTGGCCAGAGGAGACTCGCCCTGCTGCTGATTTACACAGGAGTCTGAGCATTTACTGAGACTTGGGCAGCGGGGAGAGAGGTAGGAGGCTGAGCGCTCCATGCACTATACATACTGTAATGGAAGATACATTTCAGAGGTGTCTGAGGTCTTCACGCAGCCCAAGAGAGAGGGGGAAAGAGAATGGGAGAGAGAACGAAGCAGAGTTCAGCAAGTGGAGATAGGCCTCTCCAGAAAAACGCCTGCATTGAAGTGTTTTCTCTGAAAACCTCTGAGACACTTGAGATAGGTTTTCACCCCAAGATGCATCACAATGTCTTCCCTGTGCTTCCCCCTCCTCCTCTCAGCGAGCAGTGGCTGAAGGGAACTCCACGACCTGAGGAGATGGTGGGTGGTGGACAGAGGAGGTGCAGTAATGTGCAGGAAAAGCATCCCCAGAATCCTTTCACTGCTGCCAAAGTTAACATACACCAGGGGATTCAGTATCAAAGTTTCCAATATTTGGCTCCACAAACACAATAGCCACTACAAAAACACAAGCCGAGGAGTTCCCTGCTGGCTATTCAAATAGAAAACGTTTAATTATGAACATTTGGGAAATCAAACTGCTATGCCTAGGGTACTTTGCACCAGGCTCCCTCCCGTGCTTGAAAGCATAGCTTGAAGCCTTTTACCAACATCCAAGCTCCACTCAGTTTCACCATTGTCATCCTGCTCCATAGGGCACTGTTTCTTCATTTCAAGTTCATTTATACTGCATATGCATTCTTTAAGGTGAAGGGGAGCCATTTGTAAATGTATTAATGTTGGATTTACAGCCAAAAAAAGGAAAAGTGATGTGGTATGATGATCTGTCCACTCAGGGTGTATTTGATATTTGATACCCTATGCAAGATTTATGATGGTCCCCCACACCCCCACTTTTTTTTAATCTTAACAACTCCCTTCCTCACCATCCAACAGCCTTTTGATTGCCATTGCCTGAGGCTGGCTCAGGTAATCAGTAAAGGCTGAATGTTAATGTGGAATATTAAAGAACTTTAGATTGAGTCCATAGGAAAACTTCATCTGTTTTACCCCCAAAACATCACATACATGCCCAGAACAACAGGCTTTTTATGACAATTTCTTGAAAATCACATGCCAGACTTCACAATCATACCCACTGACCATGTATTCCCATTGCATTAGCCATTTTTAAAGTAGTTAAATTGTTGATGTGTACCATTTATCATGTCCTCTCACTTTGTGTTAGCTGCTTGGGCTCACCAAACAGGCGCTCGGAATTTCTAATGAGCTCTACATCCTCGGCCAGTGTGAGGGGAGTCTGTTACATGTATCTGTTATTACATCTCCACAGCAGTTTCCCTCTTTACCAGTTGCACCATGTAAGTGTTGTTCCTCTCTACTGACACTTAATGTATACACAAATTAATCACTTTTTTGGCAACCTGAGGTGACACAATTAATCATAACATTTAAGCGCCACGAAAAAGAAGAGGGCTTGTGTATTGTTAGGCATCTCTGTAACAACATGAGACAGAACAAATAAATCTTTTGCGTTTGCTAAGAATGTTCTGAAATCCCAAAGTATTCCATTAAAATTAAATCCACAAGACTTGCAAAGCAACAATCACAATGTGTAATGATTTTAGAAATAAATCAGCCTACAAGTGTAAGAACTTTTCCTTCATGTATTTTTCTAACCTGCCCTGTATGGTACACACAGTACCATACAGGGCATTGCATACATGAATTTTAGAGTTTCAATAGTGACTGTGCTAGATCAGCTATAGAAAACACGATTTCACCTAAGAACAAGTAAAGTTACTAATGCTTTTGGTAGCTTACATGTTGGATTAAAGCCATCTTTTCAGCATATTCACATTGCTATAGTAAAGTGTTACTGGAGAAAGGCTTTGCACTGTAATCCATGCAGATAAAATCAGGCACAACATGCAGATGAAATGTCTGTAACTGAGGCCTCATTCTAATACTTTTTCAAATGTCAGTATATCAGTTTCAAATAAGTGGTGCTAAATCTCGTATAATTACCATAAACATATACCATGGTTGAGATTTGGTAGATTTCCTATAAAGGCTGTTGCTTCCTGTCACCCTTCCCCCTCCATAGTGTCTTTGGGTTTACTGAAGACTTTTACGTTGGCCTATCACTCCTTCAACAGGTCTTTGAATTTTAAAAAAAAAATAAGAATCGTTTTAAGATAAGTTAGATGGTAGGAACTAAATGCTGAACACATGTTCAGCAGTTATAGTTCCATCTAACTCTCGTTTTTTTTTTTTGTTTTTTTTTTTGTTTGTTTTGTTTTTGTTTTTTGTTTTTTTATACAAGACTTGTGTTTCAAATACCCATGATGCATTGAGTAAATGAGACAGCTTCGGAGTTAAAGTTTATTTTTTCACTTTCACGGAGCAAGGTTAACGAGGATGTACAGAGGTGAAAATGGTATCAAACTTCTTGTCTCAGTCTGGAAAGTTGGAAAAAGGACCCAAAACGTTGGAGTATTCCTTGAAAAAGTGCTTCACGATTCCTATACTATCAGTTCTACTATCTACTATTAGTTCTCATGTCCTGAAGTAGCCATGCCTTATCCTGCCATCCAAAACGCTCTTACAAAGCAGCCACAGGTGGCTTCTGCTGCCCTGAGGTCATGATTTCCAACACACAGCTTTCTTAGTGGAGCTACAAATCATTCTTGGCCAAACACAACAGCGGTCAGGCCCACGAGACCCATGTCAAATAGCTTCTTTAGTGAGTGCACCAAGGTCTGAGGGATCATTTTCTTCTTTTCATTTGAAGCTTTCAGTGTGGTGAGTTAAGCTGCTGAGTCCTACATAAGCACAATTCCTTCTGAAATTGCTGAATGACCACACATCATGTTGATGTGTGGATGACAAAAAGCAGGGATTCATGCCATCTCTACCCACCCAAACTCATAATACACACATAAACATATACTATACATAGCCCACATTCAGTTGAAAAGCTTACATGAATCATGGGCCCAACGAGAACAGGAAAGTTAAGCAAATCAGTTCAGATCAGCTCTGTTTGACTCACCGTGGGTGTGTTCAGAAATGCTCAAAGTCGTAATGTAATGCTCCCAAACGACCTGACAAGTCAAAGGTCAAGTTATGACAGCCTCCTCTTCCATAATTACAGACATCTTTCAAATTAATGTGGAACAGCTCTAACGTCATGATATCGCAAATGCCCATTCATGGAACAAAACCTGTCCTATTTTGGTTCTTTAAATCTATTCTATAATTATAGGGAGTGACTTAAGGACAGAAGCAATTACACAGATTTATAACATCATTAAGTCATGCCTGACTTGTATTTGACTTTTTGGATGGCTTTTGAGTTTGAAAAAAGTGGCTGTGCTTCGACATACTCAGTTATCTACACAATAGACCCCAAAGTTGATGTTTCATGGTTCTATAGACCATAATCTTAGACTTAGAGAGAAATTAATAAAAGCAATAAGTCATCTATTAATATTATCCTTATTTTCGCAGTTAACATTTCCATTATTTTCAATTTCCTTAAAATATAAATGAACTAAAAAAACATTGTGAATAGATTTTACAGTGAGAGTAAGATACTTTTACATAAGCTCTGTATGAGGAATATAATAACAAACATGCAAATACACAGACAAATAGCGCAGACTATACATGCCATAAAATACATCCTACACAAAGTACAAGAAGACAAAATTAGCAAACAAAAAAGATCAAAAGTAAGTGCACTGCTTTTGCTGAATTCCTTTGTGATTATTTTTATAATTTCAACAATTAATTTCAGAGGCTCTTATGTAGTTTTTTCCTTGACAAAGAGGCATAAAGGTCAAACTAAGTAAAGTCTTTCCAAGTTTAGATGAATGACGCTCAGGAAATACTGTGTTTTTTCTTCAGTGTCACAAATAAGCTTTAAAATCTTAACAATGACTTGGTGGTGGTGGTGATATTTACTACACTAAACTGATTTCCAGTTATGCAGTAAGGTTTTATGTGTCATCATGCTCCAAGATTGTACATTAAGGTACCAGACAGGCCTCTTTCCAGTCAATCTATTGATAATAAAATTTGTGGCTTGATCAGTCATCCTTTTATCTGTATCATGTGACTATATCTTCATCACCTGACTTTGATACTTTGTTCTCTATTTACACCCCACCACCAAACCTACAAGTTTAGGAGCAAATCCTAAACTATTCATCTTCTTCAATGACTTCCTAAGAAAATGAGCTCTTTTCATGTCCTCCTGTAAACATGGGGCAGCTCCAATGCAAGGCATGAAAGACAGGGCTAGGGGGTTGGGGGGGGTGCAGTGGGGTCACCTAAGCATGTCAGTGACTGAGAGCCCAGATTTGAACAGGAAGA